>CAUZXS010000376.1:27500-150000 GCA_963585895.1 Sepioteuthis lessoniana
CTACATAACAGTGATATTTTAACATCAGTCATTTGTTTGCGAACATTTTGTTCTATTTGACCCATAGATAGGACCCTATCAGGTGCCACCACTTCAGGTCAGAGTGGACCAGGGAGCAATGGCAACGAAGAGGTACTCTACATTCCCCAAAGCTCCAAGGCTGGAGCATTGCCACCAGATTGTTTAGTATCAACCTAAGAGGGGTAGCAATAAAGGGGTACTCAATATTCCCCAAAGCTCGAGGACTGGAGTCATACCATTAGATAGTTTAGTGTCATATCAAGGACATTCAGGTCTTACCCTTCTGCAAATCCAGCCAAATGGATTGGAAATCAATAAAGATTTATTGCTAACAAGACTTGTCTTACTACCTGAAGAAAATAAAAAAATAAATATAATACTTTAACCTTTTTCCCCAAGCAGATAATCTTTTTTTTTTTTTAAATCCTTGTAGAATATGCAAATTATTTTCAGAAAATCTGCAAAAGAGTGGGTTTGTTCAAACAAGTCAGTCATTATGCTGGAGAATTACCACAAAGGTCCAAAGTGGCGTAGCCTTAATTTATATCTAAGTAAGTTGGCCGACCATAGTTGAAAGCAACCCAAAGGGTCCCTTTTCAATAGCTACTACACCAAGGTACAAAGAGGGGACTACTCCTTTCCCTGGATTGCTCCACTTAGCATTATAAGGCACGGATCAAGGGTGAGTGTTACACAAGGAGGCATCAAGTACTATTTTATGAGTCTTTGGTACGACTTGACCTGGAATTGAACCCTGGTCTCCCAGACCATTGGCAAACACTAATCATTGAATCAGTTGAGCCATACAATCATTGACACTGGAATAACAGCATATGCCTCACTGAGCCACAATGAGTGTGCACAAAACAAACAAAATAGGCAAATTTTTTGGTAGGGAGGGCAGTACAGGTCAGATAAGTGCGTTACGGTGTACACAAAACTAGAATTCCTTGTAAATTTTTTCCAGTGTCTGGTTAAAATTACCCCACTGAACAGACGTGTTTGCTGGAAAACAGAAGAAACAGTTCCCTATTTTTCCCCCCCTACATTCATTGATACACGCACAAAGGGGGGGTAGTTTGATCAGCATTAGTGTGTCATTGCATGAAAACAATAAATCACAAGATTTTAATGGTGATATTTTACAAAACAACCTTTACACAACCCTCCATCAGAGTAGGGCCCTCTAGCAATGTTTTTATACATGAATTGGTCAATGAGCAGCCAACAAAACAAAAAAAAAAAAAAAAGAAAAAAAAAAAAAAAAAAAAAGGCTTATATGGAGTAACTGTATTCGTTCCGTAATGGTTACCATCTTAGGAAATGGACATGACGACATGAGTTCAAATCCAGGACAAGGCTGTTTGCATTTCACATAGCATTAATACCCTTGGGAAAGGTATGGATCAAATTATTCCCTTACCAGCTATAGGTAAATAGTCAGGCAGACTGGGTTCTTCAGCCTTGGTGAGGCAACTAGTCTAGGAGAAGGAAAACTGAATTCAAACCTGTCAAACTCTACTTAAAAATTGACCTAGTGTCATGTCCTGCCCGAGTGGAGGGGTTGGTAGATATGGTCTAGGAGAAGGAAAACTGAATTCCAACCAGTTAAACAATGCTGAAAAATTTGGCCCAGTTAGCTGGGGTTGCAGCATACACTGATTGCATCTCTGCAGAGGGGTAAAACTCTCTCAATGAGTGTCCTGGATATGAAACTAAAAAATCTGATGGGGAAAGCTCCAATAATGCGAGAGTTTGGGGATTGTGGAGTACCCCTTCACTGACATCACTCCCAGGTCAAATAGAAATGTTTGGTCATTTAACTGTATAAACACATAACTGATGTTTAATTAAATTGTTAGCGATACATAGCAATACTTGGACATATATATATATATATATATATATATACACACACACACACATGTATAAAGAGGATTTGGCATGAAATAAACCTACAATGGTTGATATGCCATAAGACCAAAGAACCAATCTCCTACAGACAGCATGGTCAATTTTTTGGCAGAGAAGAAACTGGTTTGACTTCTGAGTTTTTTCTCTCAAACTAGTGACCTAAAAAAAAAAAAAAAAAAAAATTATATATGATAAAATCTGCCCTCCAACCTTCCAATAGCTGAGAGAAAAACAGGTGGAGTCATGCCTTTCCTAAAAGCATTACAAGAAAATTCAAATAAATAGCATCATTCAGGATTTGATCTTGGTTTGCGGATTTCATTTCCTCTGAGGATAACCATTACATATATAATGACAGGAGACGCATTTAGAGTAACAATTTGAGTGAATCAAAATGTTGAGGGATTTAATATAGACTAGCTGTCGAGTTATCCTCCCTTGATAAAAATGAATTTCCAAAACAATTGCTAAGAGAAGACAAGGCTCGGAAATAATTCTCTTTTCATTCACTATGTAGACAGACCTACTCTGCAAGTCCTGGACCTTGTGCCATTGGCACATCACACTGCAGATATATATATATATATATATATATATATATGCTGGATATAACACTGACAATTTCACATCTTAACCAAAAAGACATTGTCAAGTAGGTAAAATGGACCCGTTTTTCTTACACGTCTCTTTTTGTATCTTTGTAACCATTTGGTTAGACGTCAATAAGTTTGTTATGTTATATGAATTATCACATTTTTTGTGAACTTAATCTAATTGTACAAGTATAATGAGATATAGATCTAGTAAGTTTTATATTTCTTTATCTCCACTATATCAGGCGTTATACAAACAGGTGTTAAGATATTCATTCCATCCATTGTTCCTAACTTCCCACCTTATTCCATCTCTGTCAGCAGGACACTATTGACACTATTCTCTGTGCAGGGGTAAAACCTATCAACCTTAAAAAAAAAAAAAAAAAAAAAAGAAGAAAAGAAGAAAAAAAAAGAAGAAAAAATAGTGGCCTATGTATGATATTTAATTGCTGCTAGTGTTGAGGCTCTAATTCAGAAGTTTTGATCGGTTGGTTGGTTGTTTTATGGCATATCAACCTTAGCAGATTATTTAATACTGAATCCATTTTTATACACATGAACGGTTATATTTCAAACAATTTAGTACAAATATAGTTTTTGTTAGCACTCAGTCAAAAGTCAAAACAGTTCTATTTCGAACAATTCAGTTTAGCATAAGTACGCAGTTTGAATGTCAAAACAGTTCTATTTCAAGCAGCTCAATTTAGCAGAAGTACACAGTTTAGTTCTATTTGCCTATAGAGAAAACCCTATCAGTAACTACCACTGGGAATGATGGTAATGAAGAGGTACTCTGTATTCCCTAAAGCTCTAGCATCACTGGAACCTCACCAGATTGTTTAGTGTTATATCCATTGTTGGGGTGGGGAGTCTTGCTCCTCAGCAGAGATGCAGTCAGTGTATTCTGGGTAAAGAAGTCTTAGGAAGTGCAGAGTCACACCTATATGCCTACCCACTTTACTCCTACCCAGAATGGTAGTACCTGTTAGGGTTCAATTTATGGGTCAAACCGATCTATTAGAAAATTATATTAAATAGGAATAATTTGGTGTGAACAAATGTTATTGAATAGGAATACTTGAAACTATATACTTATGAAAAAATTATTTGTATTAGATAGGAATACTTGAAACTATGTAACTGAACTGCATGCAAATTATTTGTAATGAATTTTGGCATTAAATAACAGAAAAGAGTTGTTATGCTGTTATAAAATTTTTTTTTTTAAATAGACCAAACTACCCAGTTCTCGGAATACCATGTTCTATAAACCAAATTCTATTTAACAATGTTTGCGTATTTTGTTTTTTTTAAATGGTTCTTCGATACACTGACAGGCCAAGTAAAAATGAAGAGATTCATTCTCAAATTTTCACCCTCACATACAAAAAGAAATTTTTTAATTATATTTTGAAAATGAATACTTACCGCAACCCTCCCCCACTTCTTCAGATACAAGACCAATCTTGGGTCGTCTGGTATCAGCTGCAGGTTTCTTTTACTTTTATTGAAATTTATACAGCAAATAAGAACATCCTTTTGTGGCCTCTTTTCAAAAATTTCTTAGATGAAGCATTGTCAATTATTTTTGACTCATTTCTTTCTTTTACAGTACGAGAAGTATTAGATACATTTAACATCCCAATGCTCAAAGTAAAAATCGAGAAATCAATAATGATTGACAAATGCTTTATCCGAGAAATTTATACAATATTACAAGATCTTCGTTTTGTTCAGGCACATTGGATTTTGAATGGATCTAATGATACTTGTGTCCACACACACACAAAAAAAAAAAAAAAAAAAAAAAAATACAAACAGGTAAAAATGAATAATAATTGACTGCTTCACTGAGGAAAGTCAATTAATATTACAAGATTACATTAGATTTTTGAATGTACCTATTACTACGAACATAATAAAAGGCAACAAAAATTAAGATGTAAGAAACAGAAGTCAGAAATTAATAATTGACAATGCTTCAAAATGGTCACATATATCATACTATAAGTATATATACATGTGTGTTGAAAAGGAGATTTGAAAAAAACTAAGTAAAATGTAAACCATTTCTTGTTTTTTTTTTTTAGGAGCTTTCTTTTTTCTTCTTCAAAATGCTTGTAAAAAAAATGCAAAAAGGGGCTCCCAAGGTACTTACTCCCATTCAAGATGAATGGATTCAACTCATCCTTTCAAGGGTTAATAAACCACTACGCTATATATCCTCATTTGTGGACAATTACATGACAAAGACATTACAAAGACGAGAGATCCAATCAAAAAAAAAAAAAAAAGTAAATAAAATAAGTAAAACAGAAAAATGCCCCTGCCCCCACACAATCTCCAGCAACTTACCCAGCTATTGTTTCTGTTCGCCATGAAGACTCTGGACGAGAATATCTACAACTACTGGGCGGTTTCACTAAGGGTCCTGTAATCACAGAATGGGATTGCGAAACTGTATTGGTATTTAGTTCCTGATCTTCAGGTAGGGTGGGAAGTGGCACAGACACGGGGCGTACACTGTTTGAACCACTGGACGAATTACTACTTCCCTTTGGACTTTTTCCCCCTTGCTGTACGTACTGTACGTACAGATCGGACTTCAAAAATAAAGGGTATGTATTATTCCGAATATAGTTCAATACTTCCTCCTGCGCACTGTTAAAGACAGACTGATCCAACGTTACTGGCTTCTTCAGGCGCTCAGCGAGTTCCTTCTTAGTTTCCCCACTAATAAACGGTATAGAATCGCCGCGGAGAAACTTTTTGTGAATCACTTTGATGAGGTGGGGAATTTCCTCTGCCGACCGCGCTTGATTCTTAAGGCCCTGGCACGCAAACCAGAACTCCAAAGTGGTCGCAGCACCCTGTTCCTGCGCCAGAAACGTCTGAAAAAGGCTCACCCCATCGCTATCAATTAATAGATAGTCCAAGTTCTCTGCCCATTTGAGGTACGGCGGTGTCGTAGCGTCCGTCTCTGTGTAAGGGGGTGTGTTAACAGCACTCCCCTCAGGTGCATCCATCTCCTTGCTATCAGCCCGACCGCTGTGAACAGCCTCATTCAGCCGTTGGTGTGAACGGTGATGGCCTACGTGGAGCGGCGGCAACGAGTGAGGCAATGACCCCGAGGCCAATGATGCTGCTCTACTACTGGCCGGGGCAACAGATGATGAGACACATGCATTATCTTTACAGGGACAGGAAGTACACGTAGCGGTGCAGCATGGACTAGGGGTCTTGCAACTGGTACAAGAGGACGACCGGACTGTTTCATTCTCTTCACCTGGAACTGGGGGACGCGGTAAGTTTTCATCAAAGTTCTCGCTTAATGTCTTCAAACCTCTTTTGTTCATCCTTCTTCGTCTCATTTATATATCCAATTGGCTGAAAAGGAAAAAGAAAAAAGAAATTTGTTAATGAAATTTCACAATGACCAGCAGTCAGAAAAAAATAAATAAATAAAATAAAATGTCTGCTTATATAAAAACTGGGGTAAAAAAAATACACAAGGAGTAATATAATAATATCTGAACCTTGCCAGTGAGTTGGTTTGGTTTGGTTTGTTGGGTTTTATGGCATATCAACCTTTGTAGGTTATTTAACGCCAAATCCATTTTTATGTAAATAATCCGTTCTATTTGAAACAATTCAGTTTAGCATAAACAGTTTAATTGTCAAAAACATTTCCATTTCAAACTAATCAAGCAGTTATATGTAATAATTCAGCTAAGTGTAAATACAGTTTTAATGTCAAAAACAAGTCTATTTGAAATAATTCAGTTAAGCATAAGCACGCAGATTAAATGTAAGTACGGTTTAATTGTCAAAAACAATTCTATTTCAAGCTATTCAGTTTACTCAAACAATTCAGTTTAGCTAAATAAGTATGATGTTAGTTCTACTTAACCCATAGATAGGGCCCTATCAGGTGCTACCACGCCGGGCCAGAGTGGACCTCGGAGCGATGGTAATGAAGGAGTACTCCACATTCCCCAAAGCTCTAGCATTGCTGGAACCTCACCATCAGATTGTTTAGTGTCATATCCAGGACACTCGTCCGGGGGGGGTCTTACCCCTCTGCAGAGGTGCAGTCAGTGTATTCTACAGCACCAGCTGACTGGGCAAAGTGAGTTGGAAAAGTTGTCAAAGAAAAGGTGAAGGTGATACACAGACCGCAAGAAAGTGGAAAAGAGACTGAGGGAACAGTAGAAAGAATCAAGACTATCTCAACGACAGCATTGTTAAAATCAGCTAAAACACTCATTATTTTATTCTTCGGGTGTTTTTCATACCAGAATATGACATGTCCAGCTTAAAACCAAATAAAGTGATAACAGGAGCATGAACAAAAAATTCATGGAATATATATTGGGAGGTGCCCGTTACCAACCCCTCCGCTCAGGCAAGATATGACACAAGGTCGATTTTTAAGCAGAGTTTAACAGGTTTGAATTCAGAGTTTTTTGTCTCACCAAGGCTGACGAACCAGGATTTGAACTCATGTCTCCGTGTCCATTTCCTACAACGATAACCATTACCCCACAGGCACCTCCAATTAATGGTGTAATGGTTATTGCCGTAGGAAATGGACACAGCAACAAGAGTTCAAATCCTGGATGAGACTGATTACATTTCACATAGCACTAATACCCTTGGGAACAGTATGAATCCAATTATTCTCCTCTAACTATGGGTAAATAGTAGGGTAGACTAGGTTCTTCAGCCTTGGTGAGGCAACTAGTCTAGGAGAAGGAATACTCTAAATTTAAACCTTTTAAACTCCACTTAAAAATTGACCTTGTGTCATATCCTGCCCGAGCAGAGCGGTTGGTAAATGTGTGTGTGTGTATATATATATATATATATATATATATATATATATATACACATATACACACCCCTGTCAAAATTCATAGTTAATACTTAGTTTATTTACAACTAAATACTAAGGTGAACATTTTCTAACAGGTAAGATACTCAACATCTTTTAAAATAGATAAAAATTTTGGCCTTGAAAAAAAAAAAAAAAAAAAAAAAAAAAAATTTTTTTTTTGTCTCCAAATCATATCTCAAACAAATTCTCAAAATTAATAGGTATCTTTTTTTTTTTCCTAAGCCATACAGACAAAAATATCATAGAATTGAAGAATGAATTTATGGAAATATACATGACAAAATATTAGAATTTATACTTAAGTGCTTGTCCTTGAGGTTTTATGATCGTCCCATTCGGACAGGGATTTCACTAAAAGCAATATTCTTGTGTTTTAATTGCCTAATTTTTGTCAGGGATGTTGTGTATATGTTTTACATACATATAAAATCAATAAATACAAACATCCAAACTTTTTTTTTTTAATTACTTATTTAATGATTAAAAAAAAAAAAAAGAAATGTTTGCTCTCTCCTTTACCTCAAACAGCATTTTATTTCTAATGGAATGTACAGTCAAAAATAGATATTTGGTATTGTTTATTAACTCTATGACATCAAAGCTAACCAATAATGTGAATATGTATCGGCCAAAAAGTAAATACACATATTTAAACAATTTTATCTCGTAATTTTACTTTTGGTAACAGAATTTCCACAGTGTGGAGTTTGGTATTGAACAATAACTAATAACTGTTTGAGTTGTATAAATGTCCAACTACAAATAGTACAACACTGATATTTTTTTTTTTTTTGAAAAGGAAAATTAACTTATTTTGAGAGAAAAAAAAAAAAAAAATTGTTTAAGAGTGGGTACTTAAAAAAAACAACATATCTGCAATATTGTTTATCTTTTATGTGAAACAAATTAATTTTCATATTTTGTCATTTGAATATTTTTTTATTTTATTTAAAAGACATTCTATTATTATTGTTTGTAATTCTCGATAAACAGGAATTTAATAATGATACTAATGTCTTTTTCCCCAGCTTTCTTTAAATTCTATTATTTTTCTTTATGAATTTAATTCGATAATAATAATAACAACAAACAAAGGCATTAAATAAAATAAAATAAATAAATAAATAAAAGGTCAGGAACATGAGCTCAAACGAAAGGAATGACAACCTAAAAACAGCTAATTAATTCTTAAATGGAATTAGCAGGCAAACAAAAAATAAACATGAAAAATAAGATATATATACACACACACACACAAGGTATGTAAGTAAATTTATACAGTAAAAAAAACAAAAGAGGAAATTTACTTTTGTAATTAATGGTGGCTTAAAATTTCTAATTAGATCTTATAATAATAAAAAAAAATACTCAAGCTGCCCCCTTCATTTTTACTCTTAAATCATTAACATATGATCTCTTGACAAGGGCAGCAATAAGAGTAACAGCTTTTTGTTTCTTATTGCCTGAAAAAGTAAGATAGTTTTACGAGAGGTTTGGTCAGGAAATTTAGTCTCAATATTTCCATAAGGGTCTTCCATTAATAACTAACCTGTCAAAGCCCCCTCCCCCACTAAAAAAAAAAAAAAAATATTACAGCAATTTTTTTTAGACCAAACTTTCTCTTTAGTAAAGGATATTTTCTAAGAAGACAGAGCACAGTTTAAAAAAAATCAATTCATGCCTTTCCCAAAGTAAGCCTCGTCCAAAATGTAAACAGGACCAAGTATATTTAGCACCTGCCACGCATGAGTCTTGATTCATGCATGGCTCCCCACATTAAAATCATCTTGTGTCAAATCCTACCTGGTAGGCGGTTGAATAGATATTCACACCAAAAAGTCAAGTGAAATGGCATGGCTACTGCTAAAAAAACCTCCCTCCCATTCACTATTACTAGCACCTGTGCAGTGGCAATTTTAAATCTCGGATGTTCCTTCTGCTAAACCCTGTAGATACCTATGAAGCTGAAAAGCAGAGGACCTTTATTTTTGGATTCTTCCATATATCTGTCTTTTCCTCCAGGCTTTTAGAATAGGACTGGAGTGTGGTATCTTTTTCTAAAAGTACTCTTGTTGATACATATTTTTAAAAAAAGTCACACACTCTCCTAAAAAATTCTGAGTAAAAGGATATCTAAATGCTTGTTTGAAAGTTTAAGGCACATGAACAGCCTTCAAGTTTCAAAAAATACAATTTTAATAGATAAGGAGTGAAAAACATGAATGAAGGGTGAAATAAGTAAAGTTGGCAACCGTAGTCGAGGGCGAACAGAAGGCTCCCTTTTCAATAGTTACTACACCGAGGTGTAGAAGAGGGCGCTACTCCTTTCCCTGGATTGCTCCACTTTACCCACAATACGTACCTAATCTTGCTGCAAGGAGGTATCAAGTACCATTTTTAAAGTCTTTGGTATGACGCAACCTGGGATTGAACACAGGTCTCCTGGATCATTGATGAACACTCTACCCACTGGGCCAATGAGTCTGTAAGAGGCAAATGTGGTGTGTATTTTCAGACTTAATGAAGGTTGAGGAAGAAATATCCGAGTAACATTTTCTTGTTTGGTTTCTTTGTTTAATGACATATCAACCTTCGTGGGGTATTTGATGCCAAAGCCAGCCTTGTAAACAAACCATAGAGGTATTATTTAACCCTTACCTGAGGATAAGGGATTCATATCTTTCCCAAGGATATTAGTATAAAAATGAAATGCAATAGCACGAATGGAGTTTGAACTCGTTTACTATGACATCGCAGTCGAATACGTTAGCCACTATGTCACATGGACTCTCCCTCAAAGATATTGGAATAAAAAGCATAATAACAGAAAGTTGACAAATTGTCACGGGTTTATATAATTAATTACACAAATATGAATTTAAACTTGATTTAAAAAAGCCTCACCCAACATATTTTACCCCCCTAACAGGGACTATCAAAATAAAAATTCTTGACTCAGACCCTAACTCATCCTGAGAGGAATCATTTCTAACATTCCTTCTGAAAAAAAAAAAAAAAAAAAAAAAAAAAAAAAAAAATTGCCTATTTACGATGTATTCCAAGAAAAGTACAGCGGATATTGTTATTCAAATGCTCATTGATAAAAAAAAATGCAAATATGTAGGTATTTGCAGACTCAATTCAGATTGAAGAAGAAATATCCAAGTAACAAATTAGGGAGATTGCTTTGGGTTTGTTAGTTGTTTTTTTTTGTTTAATAGCATATCAACCTTCATGGGTTATTTAATGCCAAATCCATCCTTGTAGAAGGACAGTAGTTGTACTATTGAACCCATAATTGAGGTTGGTATATCAATCTTCAAGGGTTATCTAATGCCAAAGCCATCCTTGTAGGAGGACGGTAGTTTTACTATTGAACCCGTAGTTGGGAGTATAAGGAATTTCATGTCTTTCCGAAAGGTACAAGTCCAAAAATGAAATACATTAGAACAACTAAAGTTTAAACCCGCTTACTACGATGTCGCAGGCCAGTAAGTTAGCCATTACACCACAAAGACAACTTCTTAAGCAACTTTATAGCTGGTTTTCAGGGTGTTATGAGTCGTTGATATTAATTTAGAAGATTTTATTTCACACAGCTTGAGTATTTTTAAAGTAATTCTTGGTTTAGGAAATAAGAAAGCAACAATTATTCAAAAAAAGTCAATCTTTACAGCCTGGGAAGAAAAAAAAAAAAAAAAACTCCATGAAATTTTGAGTCAACTCATATCCAAGCCTTTACTAGAGAGGGGTAAACTAGTGTAACAGTACCAACAATTTACATATACTACTTACCATATCTCCTGCAGACTGCGAAAAACGTTTCCATTTTGGTGAATATATTTAAGAAATTAACGGAGAATTCAATATGAATTACTAAAACTGTAATTGAGTATCATTTTTTCTGGAGATGCCCGTGGTGTAATGGTTATCACCGTAGGAAATAGACACGGCAACATGAGTTCAAATCCTGGATGAGACTGATTGCATTTCACATAGCACTAATATCCTTGGGAAAGGTATGAATCCAATTATTCTCCCTCCAGCTATAGGTAAATAGTAGGACAGACTAGGTTCTTTAGCCTTGGTGAGACAACTAGTCTAGGAGAAGGAATACGCTAAATTCAAACCTTTTAAACTCCGCTTAAAAATTGACCTTGTGTCATATCCTGCCCAAGCGGAGGGGTTGGTAAATATGGTAAGTAACTATCATATTAATGCTATATGACACACCATTTCCAAAAGCAGATACACTGACAACTAACACTAACTGGAATGTCACAGAAACCGACTATGTTTTTGGGGGACAGGTATTAGTCTAACCCAGAAGTCTTGAAGTCAACTTATATGCCAGATTGACTTGTACACCACAATTAATTGTATATTTTCAATGCTGACTTCATAAAATTATCATACACTGACAAATTTAATTGAAAATGGCTTTATCGATGAAGTGCACCTTAAGTGACAAGGTGTAGTTTTTCCAAGATTATGGTTGCACGTATATATATATATATATATAGATATATATATATATATTCACGCACACAACGTGGAGGTGCCCATTGAGTAATGTTTTTCATTGTATGAAATGGACACGGCAACACGAGTTTAAAATCTTGGACAAGGCTGATTGCATTTCAAATAGCACTAATACCTTTGGGAAAGGGTATGAATCCAATTATTCTCCTTCTGGCTATGGGTAAATAGTAGGGCAGATGGGGTTCTTTAGCCTTGGTTAGGCACAAGTTTAGGAAAAGGAAAAAAAGAGTTAAATGCCGCTTAAAAATTGAATTTGAGACATCCTGCCTGTGCAGAAGGTTTGGTAAATATATCTATACACAAACATAATTTTATAAAACATATAGGCAGATATTTGTCGCCTTCATGACAAATTTTAATCAGATTCTTCAACTTACTTATAGAAATTTCCTTAACATAATCATTACCATCTTAGGAAATGAATTCTACAATCAGAGTTCAAATCCTGAAAGATACTGTTTGCATTTCACTTCACACCAACGCCCTTTGGAAAAAGCCTAAATTCACTTGCTCTCACTTTGCCGAGATGGGTAAATAGTATGATAGACTCAGTTCCTTAGCCTTGATATGGCAACCAGTCTAGGAGAAGGAAAACTGAATGCAAAGCTGATCTACTCCAAAACCTTTTGCCACATGCTGACTGATGTGAGGTTTGGTTAAATGCATATGTGGCACTCAAGGCAGTTATTTCCTCCTTCCCGACAACCACTGGTATATTTACTGTATAAAATTCATTAAAAACTTTTTGAATGCAGTTTTTTTTTAAAAAGCTGGCGGACCTTTCTCAATCTTCTGGTTATCTAACTCTTTTCCGTTAACCTTTTGGCAGACTAAGATAAGATTGATTAATATCTGTGAACAGATGGGTGTGTGGACACATACATATGCAGCTACTTACATAGCAATAGTTTGGTTTGGTTTCTTTGTTTAATTGCATATCAACCTTTGTAGGTTATTTAATGCCAAAGCCTTTCTTCTAGAAGAACAGTAGTGGTACTATTTAACCCATAGCTGGGAGGATAAGGGGGTTCATACCTTTCCCAAGGGTATTTGCCCGAAAGTGAACGTAATAGTGCGACTGGAGTATGAACTCACTGACTATGATTCCGCAGTCCATTGCTTTAACCATTACACCACGAGGACACCCCAGCAATAGTTTATACATGGCCATGTACACATATATAAAACCCTCATGGTATGGTTTGCTTTTATGGCATATCAACCATTGTAGGTTATTTAATGACATATCCTCTTTATACATGTATATCAAATATATAAGATTTGGTTAGGTTGGATTTTATGGCACATCAACCATTGTAGGTTATTTAATGACAAATCCTCTTTATACATATATGAAATATATATGATTTGTAAACATTTTGTCAATAACATCTTTAGCCAAGTCTAAAGTTTTTGTTTTTTGCACACAGTTGAATGGTTTCAAGTATTCCTATGTAGCAATAAAAATTTAATATAAGTCATTTATTTGCACACATTTAAATGGATATAAGTAAAGTTGTCTCCCTTTAGTCAAGGGTGACACAAAGGCTCTCTTTACAATAGCTATGACACCGATGTGTAGGGCAGGGCGCTACTCCTTTCCTTGGATTGCTCCACTTTACCCGCGATACGTACCATATATTGCTGAGTGTTAAGCAAGAAGGTATCAAGTACCATTTTTAAAGTTTTTAGTATAACGCGACCTGGAATTGAAACCAGGTCTCCCGGGCCATCAGCAAACATAGGAAATTTCATTTTTAAATGAGTTGGGACTGTTTCGTTTGCACACTACTGCTATTATTTCTACACAATTAATAGGCCTCCATGGGTATCTACTACAATACCTTCATAACAGACTCAGATAATTTTTTATGGGCATCATGCAGATAAGTGAATAATCAGGGATCTTTTTGGTCACATGTTAAATTTTCTCCAAAGATTTACAGCATTTACCAAGTTTTTGGTTAGTTTGTTCTTTAATACACACATACACACACACACACAAAAGGATTTACAAAAATCCTCTTCATCTATTAAGAAAAGAAGAAAAAAGTTAAAAAAAAAAAAAAAAAAAAAAAAAAAAAAGTAAAAAAACAACAACTCGCTGTTCTTTTGATTACTATAATCATCGGCCTGGCAGCTTCTGACAGATTTTGCCATCATGACTAAGTTTGGAAATAAGGCAGTAAAAACCATGACTTTAAAGGATCTAATTTGAAGTTTGATATCAATAAGTTAGCCACCGTAGTCGAGGGCGACCAGAAGGCTCCCTTATCAATAGCTACTACACCAAGGTGTAGGGAAGGGCGCTACTCCTTTCCCTGAATTGCTCCACTTTACCCTTGATACGTACCTTATATTGCTAAGTGTTAAGCAAGGAGATATCAAGTACCATTTTTCAAGTCTTTGGTATGACGGACCATTGGCAAACACTCTACCCACTAGGCCAATGAGCCGGTTTGATATCAATAGAATGGGAAAATTTTGATTATATTTTGAAGATTACACTTTGTTTTTTAATCCCAGTCTAAATAATCAATACATGAATACAGTGTATTTAAGACAAATTGATGTAATTTCATAGTTTAGTAAAATGACTAATTATCATTTAATGATCTCCAATTTAAACAGTAAACCTGGAGTTTTCTATGCAAACTTAATTTTCTTTCAAGTACAGAAACATCATCATTTATTAGAAAAGAAAGGTTTAAAAATCAAACAGATTTACGAATTTTTATCATTAAGGGTTTTCGGACTATTGTCTTCATCTTTATAGTTATTTCCACAACGTTTCAGCCAATATGTCCTCTAGTCTTCGTTGTGGAAATAACAATAAAGATGAAGACAATAGTCCGAAAACCCTTAATGATAAAAATCATCAAGCTTTGTCCCAGAGATTTACAAATTGTTTCTACATATGCTGTTAAAATTTGAGAAGGCTTGGACAAGAATAGGTTAAATTATTCAATCACAAAATGATTAAAAAAAAAAAAAAAAAAAAAAAAAAAAATGTAAATCTCAATATCAAAATCTCAATATCAATTTTTTTAAAAATACACTTCGCATGTGTGTGTGGGTATATATACAAAGGATAATACAAACAGAGTCAACAGTACTTCACACATGCCTTTGCTTTAACCTGATGAACACATAGGCGAGAAACTGACAGTTGCCAAGCACCATTGACTGTGTCTATACTATCCTATTATCAATGACATTAAGCACTCTATAGATAGAGCAAATTTTATATATCTCATTAACTATCCTAAATATTCGCCAATAGTCCAGGGTTCAATCTCAAGTTGATTCATACCAAAGACTTGGAAAAAAAAGGGGGGGATGGGGAGAAGAAGAGATACTTGGTGCCACCTTGTTTAACACTAAGCATTATAAGGTGAGGATCAAGGGTAAAATGGAGCAATCCTGGGAATGGAGTCGTGTCCTCCCCTACACCTCAGTGTAGTAGCTATCAAAAAGAGAGCCTTCGAGTCACCCTCGACTAAGGTCACCAACATGACTTTTTTTTTTTTTTTAATAGTCATGGAGGGGAGAACAAGATACTTCCAAATTTTCTACCTTCCCAGGAGTTTCTGCACTGCAAACCGACTCAAATATCAAGGGATCCCTAAGTTTCTAAAGAGACCATCATCTGGAGGTTGCAGGTTCAATCCTGACTGCAAGCGAGAAACAATACAGGAATACTTAACACTTGTAACCGGTTATGGCTAATGGAATCAGAACAGTCAACCCCCATGGATTCAATAAAGGATGTAGTTGAAAGTTCTGTGAAGGTTCCCGAGGTCAAACACCTGAAGAAGGCCGGAGGATATATCAGCCGAAACATTGTGGAAATAATAAAGATGAAAACAATAGTCCGAAGACCCTTAATGATAAAAATCATCAAACTTCGTCTTAGAAATTTAGACAACCAAGGGCTAACTATTCAAACAAATATATTATACACATTAAGATTTTCAAATAGGGTTCTTCAATAAGGTTTTATATATTTATTGTCCAGGGGTATTTTAAATCTTTACTAATACTAGAGCTGACTATATTCCAAAATTGAGATACTCACCCAGAGTCTAAGAAAGGTATTATCAAGAGTGGCAAGTAAAAATCCATTATATGATTTTTTTTTTACAAGAGACAGAAGGAGAAAGTAAGCAGGGGGAAAAAAAAAAAAAAAAAAGTATGCATATGTGAATTTTGTTGGGAATGCAGATGGGGTGGGGGTGTAGTCAGAAAGTTGGCTAGATTGTGTTACCAAAAGATGACTGACGACTAGGCAGAGAAGGACTAGAGCAGAGTGGAGGGAAAGACATGGAAGAAGCACTGGTCAGACAGATGCCATGTGTATCATTCAAGCGAAGTAGGAGTTAGAGAAAGAAGCAGCAAGTGGTGATGGTGGGAGGTTAGATAGATAGATAGATAGATAGAAACACACACATACATACATACAGGCTATGTGGCTTCTCAGATAACTGAAGCCTCAAAAGTTCTGTAATGAGAAAGAGTAATGATTATAAACCTACAGTGTGTCCCAAAATGAATGCATAAAAAAAAGGAATAGTGTATAGTCTCCTCCTGGTAAAAATATTTTGGAATAGTTGTATCACGCAAATCATAGTGGAATACTTCACTATGGTTTGTTCAAATGTGCAACATGTATTCATCTAATGAAGGAAGCTGTATGAATAGAGATAGGAATTAATACTTTGGGAGGCACAGCAACATTAACAGGGGTTATGTACAACTGCTTTTTTTCCCTTATTTTTCTTCACAAGCTAACAAAAGAGAAAACTTATATTTCTTTATTCTTCTAATAGGATATTTGATTTTTTTTTTTTTTTTTCTCTACACGAAGTACTTGAATTTTTGACATTTACCAAAAAGATGATTCAACAGAGATGTATATATTCTTATCAGAGAAATATAATTATGTAGCAGTTTTGTTATTTTAAAAAATACACTTTCTTAAATTTTGAACATCTAATATCTTACAAAAGAGAAAAAAAATTATAACTTCATTCATATGAAGGAAGTTAAATAAATAAAATTTGAAAATAATAAGGCAGACTTTAAAAATAGCAATTTTAACATTATTTATTATGTCAGAAAAATAGAATAATCTCAAAAGCAACTTTTAAATTTATTTTCAAAACTTTTCATGGCAGTCTACCACATTTTCTCTACAAAGAAATTGAGTTGTTAAATTTCAAATACATTACTGGAATTATAAATCTTTATCAGTATGCAGGTACTAACAGTCCAAAATATAGGATTTGCTATTTCTTCATGTACCTGATTGAAGTCAACTTTTACACCATTGCATTCCACTTGGGACTATCTCTTCAAACAAGTACATTTTTGTTTATTTTTTTGAAATGTATAAATCAAAACATTTTAGTAGATTGTACTTGCAAGATAAACTGACTTTAGAATAGAAAAATAAAAACTGCAGAAAAAAATTCCTGGTATGTTAATGACTTGTCAGTTATCTATGGTAAATTTTTTTTTAAATAACATGAATGCTTAAATTACCGGGTGAAAAAAAAAAATCTCAAAAGCACAAAAATAAATGCTAACCAAAATTTATATATATATATATATATATATATATATACACACACACACAAATTGTATATATATATATATATATATATATATATATATATATATATATATATATATATATATATATATACACACACAAATTGTATATATATATATATATATATATATATATATACACACACACACAAATTGTGTATATATATATATATATATATATTATATATACATACATACACAAATTGTGTGTATATATATATATATATATATATATATATATATATATATATATATATATATATATACACACACACACACACACACACACACACACAAATTATATATATTACACGTGCACGCACCTTTTTATCCCTCCCGAAAATACAACATTAGGGATATACTAATTTATGAATGTCTTCAGAGCAGTTTCAGCATTTTAAAAGTTAGGGGCTGAGTCACGTGACAACTTTCATCATACGCTGCACTTTATATTGAGTTACTAACATTTTTCTGATTAAAAAAAGAGGGTTTTTTTGTTTGTTTATATTTAATTTATTTATTTTTAGAATTAATGCTGTTGAGGTTACAAGGAAATTAGATGTCATAAAAATGGTTTTAAAAAAAATTACAAGTAAATGAAGATTCCAGATTTGTTTAGTTGAAAAATCTTAGGGCACTTTTATTGGGCTGGTAAGGCTCGTTAACAAAATTCAGTAGGAAAGATGATGAACATGAATCAAGGCTGCCGAAGTAAATGGTAGGAAATGAAAAAAAAAAAAAAGAGGGGGAGAGGGAATGAAATTTAATTTTCACATCTGGGATTCGGTGCTTGATAAATAACACCCAAGTTTGAAGAAAAGAGACAAGGAAAGGGAGAAAGAGAGAAAAAACGAGGGGCAACTTGAGATAGAAAACACGAGAAAAATAGAAAGAGAAGAAGTGAGAGAAAGAGAAGAAGTGAGAGAAAGAGAAGAAGTGAGAGAAAGAGAAGAAGTGAGAGAAAGAGAAGAAGTGAGAGAAAGAGAAGAAGTGAGAGAAAGAGAAGAAGTGAGAGAAAGAGAAGAAGTGAGAGAAAGAGAAGAAGTGAGAGAAAGAGAAGAAGTGAGAGAAAGAGAAGAAGTGAGAGAAAGAGAAGAAGTGAGAGAAAGAGGGGGAGCAAAGAGAAGAGAGTGGTGAGCAAAGAGAGAAGAGAGTGGCGATCGAACGGAAAGAGGTAAGAAAAACAAGAGAAGTAATTTGGAAAAAAAAAAAAAAAAAAGAGTATACAACGTAGAAAGAGGGGGGAGGGAGAGAGGGAATCCCAGGAAATGTGTTGCAATTATTTGTACCCCGAAATATTCGGGATTTCACAGGAATACAGACAGAGAGAGAATCTCTTTACCCACGATTCAAAGTGTTGCCTTTAAATCGCTTCCAAGTTGTATGAACGTCATTATTAGATGAGCCTCGACTCTCACTATTCGTCACACTCTTGTTGAGCGAGGAATTTCCTTCCATAATAAATTTGACTTAGAAAAAAAAAAAAATGCCGGCCCAAAAGTAGCTTTAAGGCCCACTTCTATTTAATATCGTTAAGAAGAACACGGTTACAAAGGGAGGTTGAATGGAGGGGAGTGAAGGAATGTCATGGAAAACTTTTGTTGCCTAAGTAGTTGGGGTAAGGTTAGACTGGAAAGGGGGATCATAAGCAAGTAAGTTAGGTGATGAGAGAGAGAGAGAGAGAGTTTGGAAATACACAAGAAGTTGGGAAAGAAACTAAGGAAGAAAAAAAAAGGGGGGGACATCACCTACAATTTCTGAATTACTCCCCGCCCCGCAAGGAAAAAAATAAAATAAAACGCGCACTTTCTGGGTATCAACCTCGGACGTTATTGCCTCCATCAAACCTACATACACTACCAGCCCCCACCCAATCGACATCTCATCCTTTCTAGAGAAATAACTTGAAAATGTTGAATAGGCTATACCTTTTGATCAATTTTCTGAGAAAAAAAAAGAGGGGGGGTAGAAAAAGTTTTAACATACCCCTCTACTCCCAAACCAAAGAAATTATTTAGAACATGGTAAAAGATTATCATGATAGAACCTTTCTCTTCCAACTGTAACTTTGCAATAAAATAAAATAATTAAAAATAAATAGATGATAAAATTTAGAAAAAAAAAAAAAGGAGAGAGAGAGAGCAAGGAGGAGAAGAATAAGCTAAAAAAATTTTTTTTAATAAATAAATAAAGAATGGAGATAGAAAGTTTTAAGAATTAACTGAATAGAAAAATTGGTATGAGATCAGGAAGTTTCCCCAACTCCCGAGGGTCGGGGGGGGGGACAATTCTTTCAATGGCAATTATTAGAAATTGACTTACGCTTAGAATAGTAAAAAGAAATATATAAAATAAATAAATATATAAAATAAAATAAATTAATTTAAGTCCCTGATGAGTTATGTCAAACAGACTGATTAAAAAGGTATTGAAATAAAAAAAAAAAAAGTTAAATTCTACGTGTACCTCCATTTAAACGAGGTGGGGGGGGGGCATTTTCTTTTACATGAAATATACAAATTTATTTATTATTTTATTTTTTTTGTTTAATGTATTTTTTTCTTTTCTTTATTTCTTCCACCTGTTTTTATGAAAAATAATTTCCTTCTCTTAGAAAATGAAAAAAAAAAAAAAAAAAAAAAAATTAATCCAAAACTTCGATGTTTAATGTTTTAAGTTTGCCTATTCACCAGTTTAAAATATTTTTTTTTTTAACTGGAGTTTTTGCAAATATTACAAACAAAATAATTGTAAGGCTTCCAAGTTAACATAAAACATAGCATAAAAATAAGATTTAACATTAAACATAGCATAAAAATAAGATTTTAAAAGATGTCTGCTTTAAAAAAAAAAATAAATAAATAAATAAATAAATAAAAAAAATCGCTGAGAAAGGGAACTGTAAAAAAATGAATTCTACAAAGTACGAAAAATTTATCCACTTTTTTAAAATTATATTGAAAGAAAGAATTTAAGAACTGTCGATAAAAAACAAATCAATACATAAATAAATCTATATATTTTAAGATTACTGCAAACTCAATCCATAGCTTCCATTATTAATTGTCCAAAACTTTTAGCACTAAGAATATCAATGATCCTAACAGACAAATATCGCCTATAAATAAGCATGCACCTAACATTTCTTTTAAATAAAATTTTATTCGAAACCATATATGCCAAGATTTTATTAATTATAGTCGGACATTATACAATCAATACATTATTATTATCAGGGAGTATTTATGATCAAACTCTACAACAATGAAACTAACCCAAGCTAAAATTTCAACACTTCTATGATTAAAAAAAAAAAAAAAATTACATAAAAGTATGATTATTTTTGAAGTGATACATATATTTTTGCTCAGAGTTTCAGTGCCGTGGAGTTTGGCAATGAATAATACCTAATAATATCCATTTTGATTGCATAAATTATCCAATAGAAATAAAATTCTAGTATCTTTGGTTTAAATGAAAATTAACTTTTTTTTCTAAATCATTAAAATTGTGAGATTAATGTATGGATTGACTTCGTCTTTGGGTTTTAAAACGTTCATCGTATTTTGGGCAATTTCAGGATGCAAGAGCACATATTAACTGAAATCTTTTCAAATTATTTCTGTAAACAAGAACTTCAGTAAGCTTTAGAAAAAAAAAAAAAAAAAAAGGAAGAAAAAAAAAAGGAAAAAAAAAAGACAAATAAATAAATTTATACTTAAGAAAAAAGTGAAAGAGCGAAATAAATTAGGTAGTCTACCTACTCATTACCTGTAGAAAAAAATTATAAATTTTATTTCTAAAAAGAACTGTTACACTATTCACAATGAAATTGCTCATAACTATGACATGAAATGAGGTTGTATAAAGTTTTGTTTTTTTATAAAACAAACTTAGCTTAAATATAGCACAAGGCTAGATGTATGAGGGTGTCCAGCGAGAAATGAACTTCCTCACAATGGTCTGGAAATCTAGCCAACCTGATTGTATAGAATCACGCACTTCAATACAATTTGCAACATCTTAAGATATAGCATTATGGTTTCCATTCTTCTTTGTAGACATAATAGATATATTTACATTAAAAACAATCTTAAAATATAGAAGTGATATTTTATTAACAAAATTCCCAGAAATTTTTATTGATCCATGCAATAAAGTAATAAATTTTTGCATATCGCGTGACCAAAGCAGTTCCGGTCATGTAAGGCACTCACTGTGGTTGGTAGTATCACGGTCATTGGTGTGCAGACACGTTGTGCATTGTTTCACTGTGCATGTGGTTTGAAAGCCACGCAGATGAACAGGAAACGTGGTTTAATACGTAACCTTATGCTTTATGAGTTGGAACTGGGTCATAAACCATGGATTTCAAGGCTGTGCACCAAGCCATAGAGGCAAATTCGGCAAGAGAGTACCAGGCGAGCTTGACATCTCACAGTCCAGTATGGTTCGTTACCATTATGACCTCAGCAAAAGCATCCGCAACTGCCAAGTTGTACCTCACGTTAGCAAAATAGTGCAAAATTTTTGACTCAGCCAATTATTAGAGAGACAATTTATTTTTTCAGAAAAATTGAAGAAAAGCAAGGAAATTTATTTTCCAGATTTTAAATCAATTGACTTGATTAGACTGAATGATTTTGGTACCTAAGATCAATAAATATAGAAAATAACAAAGGGCACCAAATTGAAACCCTTCTTATGAGGGCAAATACGACACAAAATTAACATGGAAGTTGTGACTTTTATGTTGACAAGAATTGTCTAGTTTTCTTCAAGGGACCTCAATAATTGACTCTGACCAATGCAAATCAACATCAATTAATTCCAGGTAGAAACCAAAAGATTACCATGATTCTTCTATATTTTTCAACACACAAGTTAGGGGCGTGTATTATATACAAGAATTAATTATATAATTAACTTTTTTTTCAGTACACATTTCACCATATTCGGGATGGGATGATCAAAAAATATGTTATATCTAAATCCAAAATAATGTGTTTTACACCATTACAGAAAAATATCCACTGGAATGTTAGTTCATAAATTTTTTTTTTTCTCCTACTATGAGCTTATTTTCACTGCAAGCTTGGTGTACTTCGGTGTGAACATGTCCATGTGTTTGTCCTAAATATTGTGAAAATTTTGTGTTTTAAGTTGTTGGCGACCATAATCAAGGGCGACCAGAAGGCTCCCTTTTCAATAGCTTCTACACCGAAGTGTAGGAGAGGGCACTACTCCTTCCCTAGAAAGACATGATGCAAACTATACAAATTCTTAAGTCGATACAAACCAAATAAAAAGAGTTGAACAAATGTTAAACTTTAATTGAATTTATCTGCTGCAAATGCTTTAAAAAAATTTTAAAAAATAAAAAAAAAAAAAAAGATAAACTCCTATGGAACTTTGACATACACATGGATCACATAATCTCGGCCAGAAGACCAGACCATATAATAATCAACAACAACAACAAAAAAAAAAGAGAATTTGCAAAATTGTCAACTTTGCTGTCCCAGCTGATCACAGAATAAAACTGAAAAAATGTGAAAAGAAGGATAAGTACCTTGACCTTGCTAGAGAATTGAAGAAACTATGCAACATGAAAGTTTCGATTGCACCAATTGTGATTGGTGCTTTTGGCACAGTGACTAAGGATTATTAAAGGGCCTGGAGGATTTGGAAGTTGGTGGACGAGTGGAGACCATCCAAACGACAGCATTATTGAAGACGGTCAAAATACTGAGAAGAGTCCTGAAGACTTGCTGTCACTTCAACTCCAGTGAAAAAACCATCAGCATTAGCTGATGTGAACAACTCTAAAAGAGTAAATAATGAGATATATATATATATATAGATATATATATATATATATATATATATAGATAGAGATATATATATATATATATATATATATATATATATATATATATATATATATAGATAGATATATATATATATATATATATATATATATATATATATATATATATATATATATATATATATATATATATATATATATATACACAGATATATATATATATATATATATATATATATATACACACAATGGTTTTGTGACTTCTTTTTCTGTATGAAATCTCGTCACCCAAAATTAGAGGTGTGCATTATACACAAGTACACCTTATTCACAAATAGTCAAGGATATTTGTCCGACTTCCTAGCAAGTCAGATTTGACTTATTCTAGTCATTCTAGAGGAAGGAAGGAAGGAATAGAAACATGCCTAGTCTTAATAAAAAAATGCTTGGTCCAATTGGCATTCCCCATTTTAGGGAGTCTTAGGCACAGAGCAATAAATTCAGTCTTGCTAAGCAAGTATCCCTTTTGCGGAGGAGGGGATACTCCCTGGAACCAAGATAATATTGTTTTCTGACCCACCCGGCAAAACTGTTCCTGTGCCAGTTAAGTTTAGTTCAATTCTAAATTAAGACTAAACTAATCTAAGAGGAAAAAATTACAGAATTTCTGTTTAGGATGAGAATGTAGTATCTGTGCACTATGACTGTCAATGTAAAGTATGCTGATATACAACATTACATAACCTTAACAGACAGATGCTAAAACTAGTTTCTTCATAATTTTCCTGAAGTACAAAAAATGAAAATTAAAGCAAATATATCAGCTTGAAAATAATTGTTTAAAAAATAAGTAAATAAATAAATAAATAAAAAAGGGTTCTAATTTGAGTTTAATTACATCAAATAAGTTCAGCAAACAATATTGAATTTTTCAGTCACTGCATTTATGGAGTAAGGAAACTGCATGTCGTTTCCAACAAATCCTGTACAGCCGCTAACCTCGCATCTCACAAAACATTCCCCTGCAAGACATACTGGGTGCAGCTGATGAAATAGGATCAAGCTCATAAACAACATCTTCCTATCGACTACTACACATGGGCATACAAGTGTTGGCCAATCTGTAAAAGCTAACATTCATTAGCTGTATGTGAACACTAGATACCGTCTACAGGACTTACTAAGAGCAATGGCCGATAGAAGCAAGCTGAGAGAAAGTCATGGTTTTTTTCTCAAAAAATAAAAAAAATTTTAAATAAAATAAATAAAATAAAAATTACAAAAAAAAAAAAAACAAACAAACAAAAGAGTAAAAATTAAAGTTTAAATAAGATAAAAATAAATTCTCAAGTGTGACATCATAATAGCCACGGTTGAAAACCCATATGTAAAGTCTCTTTTTAATGCCACAGATCTGAGGATTACAGCAATGCATTTTAACAATGAAATAAGAGGCTATGGTGGTTTCATCTATCAGTTAAGATTACGTAATATTATACATGATCACACCATGAAAATCCACTGATTACATTGCCAATCATCTATCTAAAAAAATATGCTACTGCTGTCTCACAGAGTAGTATATTTTTGGAACTAATTGCCTAACCAGATCGGGGGGGGGGGAGAATGTAAACTAGGTGATTTAAAAAAAAAAATGCTAAGAAAAAGCATTTAGGGCATTTTAGGAAGAAACTACCGAATGAATTACTGAGCAGATTTTGGTCTGTATCTAGATATTGTGTGTGTGTGTATATGTATATATAACAAACCCTTTCACGTGAACAAGATACAACACAAAGCCAGTTTTAAACAGAGTTTAACAAGTCTGAATTCAGCGTTATCATCTTTAAGACGAGTCGCCATCATAATTATCAAGTCATACTGACAACACAGATTTTCTCTGACTCTTTCTCTCCATCCTTTCCGTCCATTGCTTTCAGCAGGTCATCCAGACTACATCCTGGGTCCGTACAGTGCTAATATATATAAGTTCTTGGTGGTCAGCCAACGTTAGAACTTTCATGTGTAGGAATCCATAGAAGAACATCACTTGCTTGTCCTGCATGTCTAATTCATCTTTCTCGATAATTTCTGAGATGGGAGGTAAGCGACCATACAGCTGTTGCTTTGTGGGGCATCGCTTCCAGGATTTATTCAAAACAGCTCATAGTATTTTTCCCTTGCCATAACAGGATTGAAGAGTCTAGTTTACTCTGCTATTTACCCATAGATGGAAGGAAAATACCTGGATTCATACTGTTTCCAAGGTTTGGTTTGGTTTTATGGCATATCAACCATTGCAGGTTATTTAATGCCAAATCCATTTTTATACATATAAACACTTCGGTAAATTTTTTACCCTTTAACCCATCAGATTTTTGTGAAAACCAAAATCAGATTCTACTTTTTTAAAGGTGAATACAGCAAGCATTACTGATGACCAGAAATTATATTTTTTAGGCTGTTTACATATATTTGCCAAAAATAAATAGAATCTGATTTTCAGTTTTTGCTAAAATCCGATGAGTTAAAGAGTAAAAATTTATCAACAGTTCTATTTCAAACAATTCAGTTCAGCATAAGTACACAGTTTCAATGTCAAAACAGTTCTATTTCAAACAATCCAGTTTAGCATAAGCATACAGTTTAGTTCTATTTGACCTATAGACAGTTCCCTATCAGGTGCTACCACTCCGGGCCAGAGTGGATCAGGGAGTGATGGCAATGAAGGGGTACTCCACATTCACCAAAGTTCCAGCATTAGTGGAGCCTTTCCATCAGATTGTTTAGTATATCTAGGACACTCATTGGGAGAGTCTTACCTCTCAGCAGAGATGCAGTCTGTGTATATGCCTTTAAAATAAGTATATATGATCAGTCCAAAAATGTTTTTCTCTTTTAAAATATTGATGTAAGAGGCTAGTAAAAGGGGAGATGCTCAAGGAGGCATAACAAACAAAAATAGTTCTAAATATCATAGCCTATCAATAAGACAGCTTTCAAAGCTATTTGGAATATCTAAAAAAACAGCAAGGGAGATAACTCAGATAAAGTTGAATTTAATTAACATTTCAGTTATAAAACTACCACATGACATCCAAAGAGAAAGAAAGAATTAAGGGTCTAAACATTCTATTGAAAGCAACAATGCTCTCCTCTGCTTTAGGGGGAGATGGTGGGGGGCAACTTGCCAGGTTGTGTGTCTAAAGCTTAAGTCAGTATATATCAAAAGTTACCTATACCCCCCACAAGTCCTACCACCTATATAAAGCAGATGGAACTGATGCCACAGCAGCCAGACAGCGTTCATTTCTGCAATGTTTGATGAGGCATGGAAATTGTTTGAAAAGGGCCAAAAAGAAGACGCAGAACAGAAATAGTTAAAAAGCAGCTTTTAATCACCCAGCCATATTGTGTGCAATTTGAATATTTTGACGCCAATTCACATTACATGAAAGAGCAAAGAGTTTTTGGCAACATTTCTTCTTCCATACACTTACATCATAGGGGAGAGAGAGAGAGAGTGAAAGTGAAAAAGGGAGTGAAAGTGAAAAAGAGAGCGAAAAAGAAGAGAGACAGACAGACAGAGTCAGAGAGAGAGAGTGAAAGAAATAAAGAGCGAAAAAGAGAGAGTGAAAGAAATAAAGAGCGAAAAAGAGAGAGTGAAAGAAATAAAGAGCGAAAAAGAAGAGAGACAGACAGGTAGAGAGAGTCAGAGAGAGAGAGAGAGAGAGAGAGAAGAGTAAAAAAGAAGACAGAGAAAGAGAGAAAGAAATAAAGAGCAAAAAAAAGAGAGAGAGGGAGAGAGTGTGAAAGAAATAAAGAACAAAAGAGAGAGAGAGTGTGAAAGAAATAAAGAACAAAAGAGAGAGAGTGTGAAAGAAATAAAGAACAAAAAAGAGAGAGAGAGAGAGAGAGTGAAAGAAATAAAGAACAAAAGAGAGAGAGAGAGAGAGAGTGAAAGAAATAAAGAGCGAGAGAACATGAAAGAGATAAAGTGAAAAAGAAGAGAGAGAGAGAGAGTGTGAAAGAAAAATTCAAAAAAGAAGAGAGAGAGAGTGGGAAAGAAAAAGAGAGAGAGAGAGAGATAAATAATGTTGATGAGAGAGAACGAGTATCACCTGCCTGAAACCCATCAAATCTGAGTAGACAGAGAACATAGGAAGAAAAAAAGTAAAAAAAGAGAAAATAATCAATAAGGAAAAAGAGATAGATAAAACAAAGCGATGCAGAGTAAGGAGAGAAAAAAAAAGACAAACAAAAAGTTATAGTGAAACAGAAAAAAATGAAAGTAATGTAGTCTAACTAGTTAATCCCGATCACTTCAAGTCTCTGTATTGCCCAATCGGCAGGAGCTGTAGAATTCATTAACTGCTTCTCTGCAGAGTGGCAAGACCCCACCCCCAAGGAGTGTCTTGGATATGACATTGGTGAGGTTCCAGTAATGCAGGAACTTTGGGGAATACGGAGTACCCCATCATAGCCATCACTGCAAGGTTCACTCTGGCCTAGAGTGGTAGCACCTGACAGGGTCCTATCTGTGTGTCAAAAAGAATTAAACTGTACTTATGCTAAACTGAATTGTTTGGACCAGAACTGTTTACATGTATAAAAAAATGGCTTTGGCTTTAGATAACCTACAATGGTTGATATGCCATAAAACCAATCCTTACTCAGTAGTAAAACCAGATTGTGAGACCTATATATATATTTTATTAATGATGTGTTTTATTTTAAAATTGGTACAATCCAAACTCCACCCAGAAGTTGATTCTGACTGATAACCTACTCTATAGTTGGGGTTATTTGCAAGGTGAAAGTTAGCAATAGTCCCTACAACCAAACAGGAAAACCTCTTTAAATTTTGTCTTATGTACCAACAAATACAATGTCAGTCATACCATAAGTATTGTTTATATGTCTCCTGTTAGGCTCGCTATATACAATATATAAACAAGTATTTTATTTTTATTTTGTAGAGTGGAAAGAAAGAAAGAAAGAAATATATAGTAATAATTCAATTGCTTTCTTGGTTGTATAAATGTGATGGATGGCCAAATGTTCACATTCTGGGAGTTGAAAATTGGTCTATAAAAGTGACCTGACTGGAGAATGACTAGCAAATAGGTAACAGAGTCCTGTAGGCCACTAGAAGTCAGAAGTCAATTTTGGGTTAAAAGCTGTTTTTAAGGTCAAATGGAAAGCTATACTTTTATAATAGAGGAGGATCTCCTAAAATAAATACTTTAAATTTCAGAGTAAAAACCTACTTTTTAAGCTGAAAAGAATCCAAGAAAAACTAGGGGAATAGATATATATACACTACTTACCATTACTCCAGATATTTCCAAATTACAATGCTATATTACATGCCTTTTCTCTTAGCAGATGCACTGACTGTAAACACTATATCCAGAACATCATAGTAGTCTATGGTCTGTTTGTTGTGTGTGTAAGGAGGGGGGGGTAATTGAACTATACAGAAGGTAGAGGTCTAACCCAGAATTTTAGCCTGAAAATCTTGATGTTGAATAAGATACAGCAATAAATAAAATCCAACTAATTTTTTGCACTAAAAGAGAAAACAACTAACACGGTTTACCAAGGAGCATTATCAACATAAAATGCCAAAAAGAAAAGGTTTTATCCCCACACGTTTTGCCATTTTCCTTTTTAAATTCGAAGTTAATCGATAACCTTTAGGATGTCCCTAGCTAATACACTAAACTACAACTGATACAAGTTTCTAAATTTGAAGCTCAGAAGAGGGTGATACACCCTTTGATTGCCATTACTCCCAGGTCAACTCTGACCCGGAGAAGTAATACTTGTAAGGGTGTCATCAAGGGGTTGGTTGGTTGGGTTTATAGCATATCAACTTTCGTAGGTTATTTAACGCCAAATCCATTTTTATACGAATCTGTTCTATTTCAAACAATTCAATTTAGCATGAGTACACAGTTTAATTGTTAAAAACATTTCTATTCCAAGCTATTCAGTTTATTCAAACAATTCTAATTCAGACAATTCAGTTAAGTATAAGTATAAGATTTTGTTTACACACAGTTAAATGTCAAAGCAGTTCTATATCAAACAATTCTGTTCAGCTGAAGTAGTTTCAATGTCAAAAAACAGTTCCATTTCAAACAATTCAGTTTAGCATAAGTATGCAGTTTAAATGTAAGTATACAGTTTGTCAAAAACATTTCTATTTCAAGCTATTCAGTTTAGTCAAACAGTTCTAATTGATACAATTCAGTTTAGCATAATTCTATTCAACCTATAGATAGAGCCCTATAACGTGCTACCATTCTGGGCCAGAGTGGACCTGGGACCATTGTCAATGAAGGGGTATGCCGCATTCCCCAAAGCACCAGCATCACTGGAACCTCACCATCAGATTGTTTAGTGTCATATCCAGGATACTCGTTGCGGGGGGGGGCTTTACCCCTTCTGGGCTTTACCCCTTCTGCAGAAGTGCAGTTGGTGTATTCTACAACCCCAGCTGACTGGGCAATTAACTAGATCTATTTGAGCCATAGATGAAAGTAACAGCATTAAAAAGATACTCCACAACTCTTCAGAACTGGAGCCTCACCATCAGAGGCAGTTTGGTGGTAATGATGGGGAAAGAGGTCTTATCTCTGTGAAAAGAGAGAAAGAGAGAGAGGGAAAGAGAGAGAAAGAGAGAGAGAGAGAAAGAGAGAGAGAGAAAGAGAGAGAGAGAAAGAGAGAGAGAGAGAAAGAGAGAAAGAAAGAGAAAGAAAGAGAGAGAAAAAGAGAGAGAGAAAGAAAGAGAGAGAGAAAGAAAGAGAGAGAGAAAGAGAGAGAGAAAGAAAGAGAGAGAGAAAGAAAGAGAGAGAGAAAGAAAGAGAGAGAGAAAGAAAGAGAGAGAGAAAGAAAGAGAGAGAGAAAGAAAGAGAGAGAGAAAGAGAGAGAGAAAGAAAGAGAGAGAGAAAGAAAAAGAGAGAGAAAGAAAGAGAGAGAGAAAGAAAGAGAGAGAGAAAGAAAGAGAGAGAGAAAGAGAGAGTTTTTGTTGATTATATGAGTGTTCAGTGGACAAACAAAACTTTAGCAAGATATTTGTATTGTCTCCCTTTCTTTTACAAGGGTTATTAAGCCGATATCGGCTTCAAGGTAAGATCTCTTTAAATTAAAAATAAAAAGAGAATTTGAACATTCCAAAAGGCAGGGTTATATAGTGACAGAGACAGAGAGACAAAGAGAGTGAGGGCTTCCCCCACCACCCAAAAGTTCCCAACTTAAAATACAACTTGGAAGTTATTTTTTTATGAGTTCACCGGAGACTGCAAAAAGTCAATTGATGTAGTAAGATCAAAAAGAAGCGGTAGCAGTTAAAAGTTAAGGGTGGGGGTCTTTGAAGCCAGCTTTAAAAAAAAAAAAAAAAAAAAAAAAAGAAAAAAAAAAAGGAAAACTAGCTGTAACAGACCGACCAGGGTAGGGAGGGGCTTTGGGATGGTCAGGTAAAAGAGACAAACTTTTTTTTTTTTATCATGGTGGGAGAGGAGATCAGGGTTACCAGTCGGTCGGTTGGCCGGCTCGTTGGCTGACGAGCAAGTCAAACGTCAGATTCCCCGACCCTCTCGTTCAACCAGAGGCTGCTAATAGTTAACAGGGTGGTTGTCACGAAAAAAAGTCAAGTCAGGTGACCCATTCTTTTCTCTCTTGAGAGAGAGAAAATACAGTTTGTTTTGTTTTTGTTTTTTGGGGGGAGGGGGGTACTAAATGACCACGACGACTCGTAGAGTGAAATGGCTAAACAATAAGCAGTTTAGTTGAGAAAGAGATGGAGAGAGAGAGAAAGAGATGGAGAGAGAGAGAAAGAGATGGAGAGAGAGAGAAAGAGATGGAGAGAGAGAGAAAGAGATGGAGAGAGAGAGAAAGAGATGGAGAGAGAGAGAAAGAGATGGAGAGAGAGAGAAAGAGATGGAGAGAGAGAAAGAGACAGACTGACGGGGGGAGAGAGAGAAAGAGACAGACAGACGGGGAGAGAGAGACAGACAGACGGGGAGAGAGAGAGAGACAGACGAAGAGAGACAGACGGGGAGAGAGAGAGAGAGACAGACGGGAGAGAGAGAGCGGGAGAGAGACAGACGGGGAGAGAGAGAGCGGGAGAGAGAGCGAGAGAGAGGGCGGGGGAGAGAGACAGACAGACAGAGGGGGAGGGAGGGAGAGACAGACAGACAGGGAGAGAGAGACCCCCCACCGCCGCTTTTTTTTCCCAATAAAACAGGTTCACCTTTTGTTATTCTAGTTGCAAACACTAGACAGAAGGCGACTTTTTTTTTACGAGAAAAAAAAAATGTATTTAAAAGGTAAATAAAAAATACATAAAATTGCAGGTGTCCGGACGTTTTTAAAAAGGAAGGTTTCGTATATAAAATAAAACATTTTTAGTTTTCAAAATAATCTGAAAATATCAAGTCGATTGTAAGAAAGAAAGAAAGGATTAATATTTGTTTCAGCGGCAAAAGATTTTAATTTTTTTTTTTAAACTGAGTGGTGGATGGGTCCTTAACTTAAAAAGTATGAAAACAAAATGAACCTGTTTGTTCTCACAAGAAAAATCACTGAATGTACAATTGAAAACTTATAATAAAACAATTAAGTGTGGATGGATGAGTGTGTAAATGTGTTGTTGCTATATATATATATATATATATATATATATATATATATATATATATATATACACACGTGTGTGTGTGTGTGTGTGTGTGATTATATATATATTATATATAAAACGCTTTGCCGGTGTGTGAGAGTATGTATGTATAACTGTGAGTGTGTATGTGTGCGTATGAATGTTTTGCATATAAATGGTTGGTTGGTGAGGTTTTAATGGCATATCAACTCTTACAGGTTATTTAATGCCTAATCCTGCTCATATATATATATATATATATACACACACATTATATACATATGATTTGTGAACGAATAGTTTTTCCAATAACATTTTTAAATGAGCCACAGCTGATTCGGTTGCACATGCCTAAACAGTTTAAAGTATTTCTACATAATACAAATAATTCAACATCAGTCATTTGTTTAGACACAGTTAAATGGTTATACTAATTATTTGTAAGTGAAGAGTTTGTAGGTAATCTTATCTTAAAACGATTTCAAGCTAATTTAGCTGCACACAAATATTGCTATTGTTTGCACAGTTAAATGGTTTCAAGTATTGCTATGTAATACCAATAATTCATTTTCAGACACTGTAGAATGTTTCAAGTATTCCTTTTTAACATGAATAATTCTTAGTATTATTAATCATTTGTTTGTACACACTGAGATGACTTCTAGTACTGCTATCTAAAACCAAATTTTATTTGCACACAGTTAAATGGTATGCAAATGTTTTGTTTTGTTGTACATGTGTAGGTACAAGTATATTGTATATAGGAGTATGCGAGCACGCGTCTTGGTTTAATTTTATGTACAAAATACTATCTATAATCTCATATGAGATATCTTTTCTTATATTGCTGTTTAAACGAATATTAAAAACTAAACCACCTTAAAAGACATAAAATAGAAAAAAAAAAAAAAAAAAAAAAAAGAAAGAAAAATCAGAACAAGAAATATAAAGCCAAAATCAACAATGCAGAATCAAAATTAAACCAATGCTATAGTTGAATATCTTAACAGAAAGAAAGAAAGCCAGGATTATATTTTAACAGTGGCTTATAACACCATGGGAAAGCCAGGAATCAATACAGTGTGGCGGGGGAAGACTTTGAACAAAGCAGTACTTATAAAGAAAAAAAAAAAAAAAAATGCACCCAGTGTAAAGACTAATTTCTCAGGGATCTTGAATGTGATGGTTAGAAAATATACCAGACCACTCAGTGGTATCTAACTGCTGAGAGAGAGAGAGAGAGAGAGAGAGAGAGAGAGTGAGTGTGTGTGTGTGTGTGTGTGTGTGGTTTGTGTGTTTCAGCATACATAGCAAAATTCCCTCTAATCGACAGTCTAGTTAGCTGGAGCAGTAGAATACACCAACTGCATCTTTGCAGAGAGGTAAACCCCTCTCCAATGAGTCTCCTAACAGTAAACCATCACTTCCCAGTCCACTCTGGCCCAGAATTGTAGCACTTGATAGGGTCATATTTATAGGTCAAATAGAACAGTTTGATCATGTAATTGTGTGTATCTACAAAATATGATTACAAATCATATACATGTAAAAACAGGATTTGGTATTAAATAACCAACAATGGTTGATATGCCATAAAATCAAACTAAACCTCTAATTAATAGCCAAGTTACATCAAGGCTGTTATAACCAATACTCTGAATATTCACAACGGATGAAAACTTTCCATATACAAATACACATTTATATGCATCTTGCAAATCATTTAATACAGGACCAAGTTCAATCCTTACTGATTGCACTAAACATGCAATCTTACTTCATATTAAACTTAGGAAAATCCTTAATAACCTCTTTGTCATGGAATAACAGTCAATAATTTACCCAGTCGGCTGGAGCTGTAGAATAAACTGACTGCATCTTTGCAGAGGGGTAAAGACCCCCAGCTAACGAGTGTGTTGGATATGACACTAAACAATCTGATAGTGAGGTTCCAGCAATGCTGGAGTTGTGGGGGATGCAGAGTACCCCTTCATTGCCATCGCTCCCAGGTTCACACTGGCCTGGAGTGGTAGCACCTGTTTATGCTAAACAGAATAGTTTAAAATAGAACTGTTTTGACATTTAAACTGCATACTTATTCTAAACTGAATTGCTCCAAATAGAACTGTTTTGGCATCTAAACTATGTACTTATGCTAAACTGAATTATCTGAAATAAAATATTTTATATTTAATTGTGCATTGTTTAGTCAGCTGGGGCTGTAGAATACACAAATTGCATCTGTGCAATGAGTGTCCAGGATATAACACTAAACAATTTGATAGTTGGATTCCAGTGACTCTGGTGCTTCAGGGAATGCAGAGTACCCCTTCATTGCCATCACTTCCAGGTCCACTTTGACTCGGAGTGGTAGCACCTGATAGGGCTCTATCTATGGGTTAAATAGAACTAATCTGTATACTTATACTAAACTAAATTACTTGAAACAGAACTGTTTTGATATTTAAACTGCATACCTATGCTAAACCGATTTGATTGATATAGAACTGTTTTTGACATTGAAACTGTACTTACACTAAACTGAATTGTTTGAATTAGAACTGTTTGCCTAAACTGAATAACTTGAAGTATAAATGTTTTAAACTGTGTACTCAGGCTAAACTGATTTGTTTCAAATAGAACTGATTATTCATATAAAAATGGATTTAGTATTAAATAACCTACAAAAGGTTGATATGCCATAAAACCCAACCAACCAACCATTGATAATCTACTCCGAAGTTGATCACCTTCAGCCGAGTTCATTTATGCTTTTAAACAGAACGTGGCAACAAAATGAGTCGAGCCTGGTTCTAGAGATTCTGTGCTCAGAGCAGTATCCCTCCCATTGTGTTAATGTGGATGGTCAGAAAATTTGACACTCACCACAGGGACAAGTTTTGTTCTTGCTCACACATGTTAAACAGACCACAACCCATAAGAGGAGGTACTTAATAGTGATTAGTACTATTCTGCAAACTTCAAGTATTGGGTACTCTATAGTTCTGCTCTTGTGCCAAACTAAGCTAAGCATGACTAATATAACAAGATGACCCTTGAACTGATGTGTCCATGATGATACTGATGCTTCTATTTAGAAAGGAGTGAAGGATTCTCAGAGGTATTTAAAAGTATATTTACCTGACCTATTTACCACAGACAGGATGCAACACGGAGTCAATTTTTGAGTTGAGTAAAGCTTGTTTGAATTAATTCCTTTCTCCTAAACTGGTTGCCTAACCAAGGCAAAAGAATCTAGTCTGCTAAATTTACCCATAACTGGAGAGAGAACAGATGGATTCATGCCTTTCCTAAGGACATTATGCAAATGTGAATCACTAACAGCTTCTTCCGAGATTTGAACTGTGATCGCTGATTTCATTTTCTATGATGCTGACAGCTAATATGGGGAGCACTTCTTTTGAAGCATTCAAAATTACATATTTCATAGGAAACTAGAATTCTGATGATTAAAATAAATTATGTTCAGCCTTAACGAAGGCACAACAAAATTATCATTGACTCGCACGATGGACTGGAAATTGCTTTAATCTCTAATTTAAATGTATTGTCTAATAATGTGTGGCTTTTGCTGGGCTATAGTTACTTAAATACATAATGAGAATTTTAGTGATAACAGGAGAGGAAGATTGTGTGTGTGTGTGTGTGTGTGTGTGTGAAGAGAGAAAGTGATAAAGAAAGATAATTTCAGTATGGGTTTTATGCAGATCAACAAATAGTTTTTGATATCTTTTGAAATGAGAAAAAATATTTAAACAACCAAAAAGAATAGATACATTAAAACAACTTGCTGGTATCTTTTGAAGTTGATAAAAGGCATAGAAAGGGAGAAAGCAAAAGAAGATGAAAGAGAGAGAGAGAGAGATTAAAAGACTAGTATTTCAGAAAGTACTTGTAAAAAGGTGACTGTTATGTTTACTTATTGATGTGGGCTTTAATTATTGCTGTATGTTCTTTCACTGTGAACTAGCAAATCTTCTGATGTAAACATTAGCACTGACAGTTAAGGCCAGCAGTTTCATAGCAGTGGCTGAAAAATAGATTTGCCTTAATTTAAGCTCATTTGTAGACAAAAGCCGTCCACAGCATTTGGTCCTGATTAATTCAACAGGCAAATGGTTTGATTTTTTTTAACCAATCCCTTTTACGAGGCATCTCTGATGAAAAGAAAAAAAAATACAAAAAACACTTAGAGAAGGACAGAAGAGAACATTAGGTATTTTTGCTGAAATGTTTAATGGGAGAGAGAGAGCATGAGAAGATCTTGCTGGTACAAGGTTGAGAAAGGGACACGGGCACTAGGCTAGTATTCGCAGAGAAAGGGACACGGGTGCTAGTGTTTGCAGAGAAAGGGACACGGGCGCTAGTGTTTGCAGAGAAAGGGACACGGGCGCTAGTGTTCGCAGAGAAAGGGACCCGAGCACTAGTATTCGCAGAGAAAGGGACAAAAGTGCAGAGATTAAGAGATTACCAGAGGCTGTTGTAAAAAAGGGATCAACAGGAAGAAATAGAGATATTTAAAAAAATAATAATAATAGAGAAAGCAGAGATTGCAGGAAGAGAAAACCAGTGAGTTGTGTGTGTGAGAGAGAGAGAGAGTAGAGATGGAGAGAACAGGCCAAAGTGGTCAAAAGAAAAGTTATTTTAGCCCTTCTTTATTCTGTGCCACAGTTCAAAGATTTGTACATATGAGTAGAGGCAGAAAGAAAGAGGAAGATGAAGTGCTGTAGCATGGTTAAGAGGAGTTGGGCAGGGTTAAGTTAAATAGTGATGGAAGGTGGGCAGAGTGGCCATAATGCGAGGGGGGGTGCAGGAGGAATCATTGCCACAGGACTTGTGGTAGTGACAGCAGCAGTGATAAGGTGACGAAGTGAATTCTTGGCAATTAAAAGGAGGAAACCCCACCACAAACAGATCTTTTCCATGATAAGAAACAGACATAAAAAAGAACTATATATATATATATATATATATATATATATATATATATATATATATATAACAAACAAACATGAACATGCAGTAGAAAGAAACAAAATAAGGGGAATGAGGAAATTAAAGAGCCAAGATAGAACTGGTTCCAAAAGCTTGGGAAAAAATAAATAAAAACATGCTTCTCTAAAATCACTGCACAACCTTTGTGTCAGAAGAAACATGAAAAAAAAAATAAGGCAGGTTAGAGCCAGGAGGAACCTTCACCTCAAGCAGCATTTGCCCTCTTGTCTAACAAGGATAAAGAACTGGGTTTATTGCCCAGCGTTTCAGCCTGTTCCCTAAAGGGAAATGCCCATGGAACTAAGCAATTTTTATCAACACCCCTTAGGGAGTTGCTCCCTGCAGGGTCTCCTCATTAAATTGATGACATCACATATCAGCACTATGGGAGATTGGTCTCTGGTTCCCTTTAAAGAGAGTTAGGGTTCTAAAAAGAACCATAAATTGAACTTTCGCCAAATTAAAATTCTACAATGAATCTTTACAATTAGGTAATTTCGAAATTATGTAAGAATTCCAAAAATAAAATTATAAAATATTTTCTAATCTAAAATCTAAATGAAAATGTGGGCATAGCTAAGCAACTTTTTTCAAAGTGATAATGTCTAGTCTGTCGTCTAGATAAGTTCATGCCAAGACAACTATATTTTTAAGAATTACATTCATTTCCAGCTTGATAAATTATATTTTTATCTAAAATAAAATCAAAATTTTTTTTTCTTCTTAAATTTGCAGAAGGTGTTTCTCAAATGTCGAAACAAAACAGCAGCCTCTTAGATCTTTCCTGTCGACTTTATTCTCTTTTCAGATTATCACTGGGAAATAGCTAATATCTTGATATAAGTTGGCGACCATAGTCAAGGGCAACCAGAAGGCTCCCTTTTCAAAAGCTACTACACCAAGGTGTAGGGGGGGCGCTAATCCTTTCCCTGGATGGTTTCACTTTATCCTTGATACGTATCTTATATTGCTGAATGTTAAGCAAGGAGGTATCAAGTACCATTTTTAAAGTCTTTGGTATGACATGACCTGGGATTGAACCCAGGTCTCTCAGACCATTGGTGAACACTATCCACTAAGCCAATGGCCCGGTTGATACCATTATATATTCAAGCAAATATAATTAAATTATGCCTTAGATGATTGAGCAGAATTTTTGTGTGTGTGAAGACGTGAAACTATACGTCTTTCAAGATTATTTACGCAAGATACAGAAAGAAGTTCAATCTCAACAAATTTCCAAACAGGAATCAGATTTTCAAATTGGTCAAGAACTTTCAAGCTCATGACATTTGTTAAGATCATAGAGCAAGGGATTCCTCACCATCTGAACCTCCAATCACCCAGCAGGAATGTACACATTATCAACAACTCTGCATACCATATTCAACACTGCTTTTAATTGAACATTAAACATCTGGAGCATGTACACTAGTACTTCTCTAGATATTAATGATTCACGTTCAAGACTGTTATAGATCCTAAAATGTATCCTACCTTTCCATAAATGTAATTTCCATTGCTATCATTTGTAGTCCTCGAGTTGTGCTTGATCATTTTGTTTGAAAAATTGTCAAACCTGTATGTTGTGAATGTTTTATCAGTAAAAGTCCTGACCATTGACAATACAGTCCTTCTCAATTTACAAGATTTCTTCATCATAAAAATTGCGTGTGTGTGTATGTGTATTCACTTGATGTGGACTAAGCCAACAACACATTGACGTGTGAAGTCTCTAGGCAAATCGGTATCTTCAGCCATGTTTATATAGTAAAATTGGAAAGCTTTTAACTAGTTTGGATACTTTAAAGTTAATTGCAAAATTCCCTATTTAATAATTGAGGAGGCAGGATTTCCAGAAATTGGGGGGGGGGGTACTTTTCTATGCCAGATTGAAATGTTGCCAGTATTAAAATACAACGAACTGCTTTTTTCCTCCCACCCAGGTTCCGGCAAGAAATCAAAGTCTTGAGGTAATTACAAGTGAATGAAAGTTTTTATGTGTCTTTAATAAAGTTTACATGTGAGCCAACAGGTGGTATTTAAAGGGAATAAAATTGGATCAGGTTTTCAATACTAAAAGTTCAAGAAAAAACTGATTAATGAAATTAATGTCCTGGATGAGGCTTCTATTCTAGAGATTTTGGAGTCAGCTCTATTGCTTTTACTCCCAGGTCCACTGACCTGGATTAGTAGTACCTATTAAAGTTTCACCTATGAGTTCAATCGATCAGTTTGGACGTGGAATTTCACATAAATGAGGTTTTAAATCATTGAAGCGATGTGTGAAGGTGACCGAATGAGAACATGATTATCTCAAGAAAATGTTAATCTTCAATAGAAATAAGATGCTACTTAATCACCTCTACATCGTTGACGAAAATAAGAGACAAGGAAATGTATGACACTAGTGATAAGACAAAATAATACTGTCCAGTGGCCAAAACTGCCAGCAGCATTCGGCGGGGAAAGTACAACCTTAGAAACCAAAAATGTATCGGGGGGGGGGGGGCTGATGAGGACAGGGTACAGCACTTGCAAACCTATCTTGTATATAAAAAAAATTGTATTAGTATTAGATAGGAATACTTTAACCTTTATAAGCGCATGCAAATTATTTGTAAATAACTACTTGGAACTACAGAATTAACACCCTCCCCTCAAAAAAAAAAAAAAAAAAAAATTAATTCAACAATAACCCAGCAAGGTTTGACATGATGTAAAGCAACAATTCTTGATTCTCCGAGTTAAAGCATTTTAATGCTATTGCACTTAAACTAATATTGCATGAGACTTTTTGTCTCAACAGCAGCAAAAAGGAATAAAAGAAAAAAAAAAGGCAAATCATAGCAATATAAATGGGGAAAGATTACTTATGGACTTTTAAGAATTTTTAGAGAGAAGAATTTCTATTCTTGAAAATCAAGTATAAATATCTGAACAAAGTCATAATAATGGCCATCAGATATCTACGCTTTAAGAAATGGTGATAAAATTTACATCAATAGAGCCCATATACAAGAATGCTATGAGATATATTGAACAAATCCTGGAAGCAACATCCCATGAAACAACAGTTGTACAGCCACCTACCTCCTATCTCTAAAACCATCCAAATAAGATGAACAAAGCATGTGGGATACACTGCAGGAGATGCAAGGACAAATTCATAAGTGACATTCTCCGATGGACCCCCTACACATGGACATGCCAGAATTGGCTGACCAACAAGAACTTAACTACAACTGCTCTGCTTGGACATAGGATGGAGTCTAGAAGACCTGCCTAGAGCGATGAATGATAGAGATGAATGGCGAGAGAGTGTCAGGAAAATCTGTGCCAGCTGTGTAACTCAATGAGGATTATTGACCAGGTTTATTGAATGTAATTGCTAAAATTGAGGTCTTCCAAGTGGTCATTTCCAGTTTCTGAGTTAGCACTCAAAAACTACACAGGTCCATCTGTTGTCTGTGAACCTTACAATATATCCAGCCCAGTGGCTCTTGTCCAGCTTTGCCTCGAGCACATCTTTTATGGTAAATGCCAAATCTTATTATGTCTTAAAACCTTTGAGAGTTATTTGATGCCAGAGCCTTATAGAAGACCCATAGCGGTGTTATTTAACCTATAGCTGGGAGAATTAAGGGGTTCATACCTTCCCTGAGGATATTAGTCTGAAAATAAATGGAATAGCAAAACTGGAATTTGAACTCACTTACTTCAATATCACAGTCCAGTACGTTAGCCACAACACAACAGGAACTACACCCTTCTCATATCTTTAAAAATTATAAATGTCACAAATAAATCAAATTACACATTATTTACTAAGATTGTGTATAGTAGCTACTGTGTCTAAGTGGTCATTCATCTTGGAACAGATTCACTGCTGCCAGAGTTGGGTGATCTTGTGGAAATTGGTGCTTACAGTGTAACCTGATCGGTGCTCTGTCTTTTTTGGTTATTGTTTTCTGTTTTGTTTTTTTGGTTATTGTTACTAAAAAAGGTGACAAGGTGAGGAATTTCTCATACAAAACCTGGTTTCTCATTCTTTTTATCTTTTATCAGAGGAATAAATAACCCTTGACAAAAGAGAGATACATAAAATCTTGCATTCAATGTAATGACTAAGATTGTAGACGAGGGAAAAAGAATCAGTGACCTGGAGTTCAAATCCTGGATGGGGCAGCTTGTGTTTCATTTTGCATTAAACACCCTTGGTAAAGGCATGACTCCATCTATTCTCTCTACCTTACTCAAGCTATAGGTAAATAGCATTGTAAATAGGGTTCTTTAGCCTTGGTCAGGCAACCAGTCTAGAAAGAAAACTTAAAATTCAAACCATTTAAAAAGTCACCCAGTATCACATTCTGCCCATAGTATTGATTGATTGATTTCTTTGTTTAATGGCATATCAACCTTTGTAGGTTATTTAATGCCAAAGCCATTCTCCTAGAACAGTAGTGGTACTATTTAACCCATAGCTGGGAGGATAAGGGGGTTCATACCTTTCCCAAGGGTATTTGCCCGAAAGTGAATGTAATAGTGCAACTGGAGTACAAAATCGCTTACTTCGATTCCGCAGGCCATCGCTTTAACCATTACACCATGAGGACACTCCCTCTGCCCATAGTAGAGGGTTTGGGTAAATATATACAGAATACCTAACTGGAGATAGGTTAGGTCACACACAATATCTGCCACATGTTTCCTTTAACATACACACAAAAATAAAAGTTTCAGTTTATTTTCTTTAAATTACTAATTAAGAGAACTAAGATACAACTAAGGATACCAAAAAAATTATTAATTTCAATGACTTGACGTTGCCATCTGATCGTAGAATTCAAATTAACATCATTGAATTAATGATTCATTATTGAGATCTTATACACCGAATCAGACGTGAATTTTATGGAGATTCTCATTCAGTGTCACCAAGTCAGTTAACTCAATCTTTAATCATCCTACATCAATTTGTTGGATTCAAAACAATCCAGCAACAAAGTAATTAAATGAAGAGATTGCATCTTTATCTGACATTCTCTCAATGTGATGGAAAACCAGTTTGGCGTTATTGTAAGTAAGATAATGAAAAAGCCTTTGTTGGCCACACAGCTGTCTGTTTACAGCAGCATTACATGTGTGTAGGGGGGGACAGAACTAGGTATATACAGTTATTGAAAAATATGAATGTCGAGTTTATGATTCTATAACATTTACTTCATTATTTGCAACGGAGGTGCCCGTGGTGTAATCGTTATCGTCGTAGGAAATGGACACGGCGACACAAGTTCAAATCCTGGACGAGACTGATTGCATTTCACATAGCACTATACAATTATTCTCCTTCCAGCTATGGGTAAATAGTAGGACAGACTGGGTTCTTCAGCCTTGGCGAGGCAACTAGTCTAGGAGAAGGAAAACTGAATTCAAACCTGTTAAACTCTGCTTAAAAATTGACCTTGTGTCATATCCTGCCCGAGCGAAGGGATTGGTAAATAGGATTATTTGCAACGGCTGGTAAAGGAATTACCAACCCAATTGGCTGGGGCTGTAGAATACACCAAATGCATCTTTACAGAGGGGTAAGACACCTCCCCAATGAGTGTCCTGGTTATGGCATTAAACAATCTAAAATTTGGGGAATGCAGAGAAGCCCTTTATTGCCGTTGCTCCCAGGTCCACTCTGGTCCGCAGAGGTAGCACCTGATAGAGTCCTATCTATGGGTCAAATATTTGACATTTAAACTGGGTGAAAATAAATGACTCATGTTAAATTAAATTGTTAGAAATAAAACTTAATTGAGTTGTTAGTAATACATAGCCATACATGGAACTTTAATTTTGTTAGACTGAATTGTTAGAACTGTTTGATCATTTAACTCTGAGTAAACAAATGACTGATATTTAATTGAATTGTTAGTGATACATAACAATACTTAAAACCTTTACTGTGTACAAATAAAACTATTAGTGTGAAATACTTGGAACCATCTGTATGCAAACAAAAGAATAATGTTGAATAGAATTATTAGTGTTAAATAGCAATACTTGAAGTTCTATGTGCCTAAACTGAATTATTGGTATTACATAGCAATACTTGCAACCATTTGAGTGTGTACAAATGAATGAATAGTGTTGAAGAGAATAATTAGTGTTAAATAGCAATACTCGCAACTATTTCACTGTCTGCAAATAAATAATCAATATTGAATAGAATTATTAGTATTTGATACCAATAATTGAAACCATTTAACTGTATAGAGGCAACCGCAATACAAGTGTGCAAATAAATTAGTTCTAACTCATTTAAAAATGACATTGCCTACAAACTATTCACTTACTTACCATATGTGTATATCCATTTAAATGTGTGCAAATAAATGACTGACGTTAAATTGTTACTGTTACATAGCAATACTTGAAACCTTTTACCTGTGTGAAAAAAAAAAAAAAAGAAAAAAAAAAAAAGAAAGCTCATGGCCGTTTAAAAATGTTATCTACAAAATGTGTTTACAAATAACATATCTAATATATGCGTATGAACAGGGTTGGGCAATAAATAACCTACAATGGTTGACATGCCATAAAACCCAACCAAATTGAATCATATATATATATATATATACACAAACACACATATGTATGAACAGGATTGGGCATTAAACAACCTACAATAGTTGACATGACATCAAACCAAACTAAAGAATTACCCTGAACAGGAGTTGGTCACAAAGGACTAGTAGAATAGTCACAGGAATTCAGATGGCACCCCAGTGAACTTAGTCAGGTTGTGGGGGGGGGGGTATATGAAAAAGTGACAAGGAAACTCACAAACAGTTACTGAAAGGATTTGACTCCTCCAAACAAAAGCAAAGCAAGAAAATTGCTGACATTAAAAACTTGGTGTCAATATGTTTGAGTTGTAGCAACTAGACAAGAGGAATGTGTAGATAATGAAAGCATTGCAGTATGAACACTTTAGACATTGCAGGTAATTGCAATTTCAGCACTCGAGCACTTGTTTAATTATTGTGAGATATGTCATCCTCATTGTAATTTAATAATACATAACTTTATAATTATCTAGGGTTTTTTTTTTTTTTTTTTTTTTTTTTTTTTTAATTACTATTGCATATCCATTTTTGCAACAGCTGGTATAAAACACACACACACACACACAAGTGTATTTACCCAACCCCTCCACACAAGCAGGATGTGACACATTCTCTTTTTAAGCTGAGTTTAACAGGTTTGAATTCAGTTTTCCTTCTAGATCAGTTGCCATGCCAAGGCTAAAGAGCTCAGTCTGTCCTACTATTTACCAATTGCTGGAAGGAGAATAGGGGGATTTATACCTTTCCCAAGGATATTAATATGATGTGAAATGCAAACAGCCTTGTCCAGGGTTTGAACTTGGATCATTATGTTAAATACCCACCCATAATATATACAACACAGTGTTTGTTTCATTAAAGATGAAACCTGGAGATAATAGATACGCATGCAAAATTCTATGCTAAATTATTAGTCTCAGTACTCAGAGACAATGCAGTATAGCAGTGGAAATGATTAAGCAATGAGCTAGCCTCATTTGAGAATCCCATCCTTTATGTTGCATTTGCTATTTCATTTTCAAACAACAAATACAAGTTAACTGAGACTTACTCCACATATAAATCTTACAAACATAAGAATTTACCATGAAAAATCTCAAGCACCATCCATCCCAGTCAACACTTCTCAACAAGTTTTCAATATTGCAGCATCTGGTTGCCCAATTTTGCAATACTGCAATGCAGAGGAATAGGATAGGTTTCCGTGGTGTAATGGTTATCATCGTAGGAAATGGACACAGCGATACGAGTTCAAATCCTGGATGCGGCTGATCACATTTCACATAGCACTAATACTCTTGGGAAAGGTATGAATCCAACTATTCTCCCTCCAGCTATGGGTAAATAGTAGGGCAGACTGGGTTCTTCAGCTTTGATGAGGCAACTAGTCTAGGAAAAGGAAAACTGAATTCAAACCTGTTAAACTCCGCTTAAAAACTGGCCTTGTGTCATATCCTGCCCGAGCGGAGGCGTTGGGTAAATACAATCTTACATCCAAGTAAAAGGAAAACATTTTCAACAAGCACACATTTTCTCTTTCGTGTCATGTTTGGGTAACATTGACATGGAGCTCATAGCATTTCATGACAATCAGTTTCTCATCTACTTAGCCTGATCATTGCATAAATGAGCGACTGACAGTCACCAAGAGCCGTTGACTGGGGCAATGCTATCTTATCTCAGATATATAGAATACTGCTGTTAGAAGAAATATTTCAACCAACATCAGTATTGATTTTCTATTCAGAATTTATGAAATGAGTATGAAAAGCTTTCTGCATATCAATTATAGATTCACTAGTGTTAGCAATATATTTCAACAGCAAATGCACAGTGTGCACTAGTCCAAACCATGATTGTAACTGATCCTATTTGAAAGAAGAAAAAAAAATTTTAAGACATTAACTAGATGGAGCTATCATTGCCACTTGCCTAAGTTCATTTGCACCAAACAGGTGACAGTTTAAGATATGAGCAGAATTTCTGCAGCACCATATATATTAGTTTCCTGTATTTATAATTTAAGAGTACTCATTATCCCTCCAACGATGGGTAAATAGTAGGGTAGACTGAACTTCTTAACATTGATATGGCAACTAGTCTAGGAGAAGGAAAACTGACTTCAAACCTGTTGAAGGCTGCTTAAGAATTGGCCTTGTGTCACATTCTGCTTATGAGGAGGGGTTGCAAAAAAAAAAAAAAAAAAAAAAAAAAAAATTATATACACACACACACACACACACACACACACACATAATGATTCTTTGGCTGGAAAAAAACCATCCCTGACCTCAGAATCATCATCTGATAAAGGCTTTGTCAGCTGCACACTTTTTTTTTCTGCAGTGTGTATCTGGTTTTGTTGGGTTTTACAGCATATTAATCCTTGTAGGTTATTTAATGCCAAATCCTGTTTTTACAAACATTAAATATGATTTGTAGATTCACACAGTTAAATGACCAAACAGTTCTATTTCTAACAATTCAATTTAACATAAGTCAACAAAGTTAAATGGTTCCAAGTATTGCTATCAATCACTAACAATTCAATTAAACATCAGTCATTTGTTAACACACAGTTAAATGATTAAACAGTTCTATTTCAAACAATTCAATATATAAGTATACTGTTTGGTTCAATTTAACTCATAAATAGGACCCTATCAGTTGCTACCACTCCGGGCCAGAGTGGACCTGGGAGTGATGGCAGTAAAAGGGGTACTCTGCATTCCTCTTACCATCAGATTGTTTAATGTCATATAGAGGACACTCGTTAGGGGAGGGGTCTAAGTCCTCTACAGAGATGTAGTTGATGTATTCTACAGCACCAGCCGACTGGGCTAGCCGTGTGTGTGTGTGTGTGTGTGTGACCCTAATCAAGACTAATTGGGCACTCATTACTGAGTGTTATACAATTACCGGGACATTGGCCTTGTGGATAGAGTGTTTGCCAATGGTCCAGGAAACCTGGGTTCAATCCCAGGTCACGTCATACCAAAGACTTTAAAAATGGTACTAGATACCTTCTTGCTTAACACTCAGCAATATAAGGCATCTGTGTAGTAGCTATTGAAAAGGGAGCCTTCTGGTCACCCTCGACTAAGGTCGCCAACTTTACTTACTATACAATTACAAATAAATAGTAATAAAATTTAACAAAAGAATATTTATAAAGAACAACAAATTAGAAATCCAAAGTAGAGCCAAGTAAGACACTTATAAATCTTAGACACCTACAAAAAAACGTACAAGGTTGGCCTGGGAGAAAAACATACATGTAAGGAGTTTGATCCCAGTGCATATGTTCTTGGCAAGATACTGAAGACAGTCGTTAAACTGCAATAGAAGGTTAACGGCAACATCATCAGCGGAAGCAGCAGCAGCAGCTAACAGAGAAGCTGGCTGGCTGTCTGGTAGGTTGGTTAGTCAGTCAGTCAGTAGACGGGACAGAGGAGGAATAGTCTTCAGCCTGGCAGGAGCGCAGCAGATGCACTACGAGAAGCTACCTCTATTTGCAATCACAAGAGAAAGGAGGACATTCAGTGCAGGTATCAATCACTGACGCGAGCTCTGCTCCAGAAAATAAGGAAGGTGTTTTCTTTTTCTGGGTGCATGTTCGAAGTGAGTCAGGGATAGTGCACTGAGAGCTGTGGACACTGAATAGGGGCAGGAGCACCTAAATATCTGCAGAGGCATGACATTGGCAGGGAACTAAAAATGTGCAGAGATGCTACTGCAATAAACAAGTCACAAAGCAACACACAGATTTGGCAACATAGATTACAATGAGGTAGGCAACAGCAGTCAACAGATGGAAATTCTTGGATAGAGGGAATAAATGAATACCCCTCATCTGAACAGAGGTACTAATTGACATACATTTTGACGATAGGGAAGTGGCTAAAGTGACAAGAAGCTATCATCTCACACAAGGCAACAAAACCAGTTCTGTATTCCATCCAATGTAGACTATATATATATATATAAATAAATTTGCATGTATTTGTGTGTGTGTGTGTATGTATATATACACACACATATACACACATACATACAAACTGAAAGTACTCGGTTTGCCATAAATGGATCTTTTGGAGAAATTATTGCCTTTCAAGATTGTAGGATCAAAAGAATTATTAGGACGCTTGAAAGAAAGAATAAAAAACTTGAAAATAATAAGGATTCAGTTTTCTTTAATCAAACCTGCGTGTGTGTGTGCATATATATATATATATATATATATATATTAATCTTTATGTCTAATCTATAATTCTGTAAGTGTGACAAAACCCAGATTGTACAATTTTCAAATTCTAAAACCTGATATCTGGGAAAGAAAAATTCAGTAAAAAAAAAAAAAAAAAAAAAAAAAAAAAAAAAAAAAGAAGAAAGAAAGAAAAGACGAAAAACACACATGCTACTTGAAAATAATCAAACAGCACGTATATTTAGTCAAAAGAAAAACACCGACAGAATTACCCCAGCTAAAACATAATAAAGTGCTCAATACAGGAGATTGAGCAAATTTTATGACTATAATTCCTACATGGTCAAGAGCAAGTCTACCTCAGTTTCACCAATGGCTCTTCAAGATTGCAATGGCCAGTACAATCCTGAAGAGCTGTGAGGTGAAATCTAGGTACACTCACTCTTGGCCCTGTAGGAACCATATATCTCATCAGTGGAAAATCTAGTGGATAACTACCATAAATTTCAGTATACATGGCAATCTTAAGCTTGAAAAAAATCTCAACAAAACTTGAGGTCAACTTTTGTAGAATGGCTAAAATCCAAAACTTTACCACAAAATGGTCAATCAATGAAATAGTACTCTAACAATCAATATACACTATTTACCCTAACTCCAGCAGACTGTCACAAATATTTCTTAGACTCGTGTTTGGTGAGCATATTTAACAAATTAACCCAGAGATTAATATGAAATAATAAAACTGTAATACAAATTAAGTATTATATTAACGCTATATCACAGACTATTTCCAACAGCTGATGCACTTACTCAAAACACTAACCAGTAACCTACAATATATCTGGGGAGGAGGTTGATCTCTACAGCAGGTGGAGGTCTAATCCAGAATTTTAAGTAAAAAAATTTTGAGGTTGATTTATATGCCAGGTCAACTTGTACATCACAATTTATGATACTAATAAGTGTGTAAATGACATTCGAGTCTAGCAATTGTCATAAGATGTCTACCACAATGATATGAAAGTGTGGTGTTGTTGTACATAAATATGTTTCCTGGATAAGACACAAAGCAGCATTGATGGTGAGGCTTCAGTTCTGGAACCAGGGCATGTGGTGTACTCTTCCTTACCATGACACCCAGTTCTGAGTGGACCTGGGAGTCATGGCAACTTGTTAAGATGCCCTCCAAGAGTCAAGGACTATAGCCTCATTTTTTTTTTTAATGGGAATGTCTTACTCCTGTGCAAGGAGTGCAGTTTAATTTTTCTGATGATTGAATGGTTTTAACAGCATATCAACCTATCTTGGATTATTTTATGCCTACAAGTTAATATACGTTATTGTACATTAATATTTACATTTTTGTTGTTTTTTTCTGGAGGGATTTTTTGCTAAGTTCTCATGAATACAAATAATTTGTCCTACCCAGAACACTTTTTTGGCAAGGTGGGGGTCTGAACCTTATGCAGGGGATACAGTCAGCATATTCTAAGCCCTACGCCTGCCAAAAGGGGCTATCGGATTATTCTAAGCTTCACTTATGGAGTAATATATTTGATGGGTACTATGCTCAAAGTGATATCCACCACTACAATGCAACTGTGGTTTACTTGAAGTCAGAAACACAAAACTAAGTAATTAATTTATTTGTGTTGTAAGTATCAGTGCCACTGAGATAAGATCTTGTGGCCTGTTAGATGGGGAAAAAAAAATAATAAAAAAATAAAAGGTGGATTCATTTTTCATTGGTGGGTGGGTGGGTGGGGAGGGATTAGATTGGTATTAAAAAAAAAAAAAAAAAAAAAAAAAAAAAACACACACAGAAAGAAAAGCTCTACTGGTTGTTCAATGGTAGAACTGTAAGTGCCACATGTCTTAGATAAAGCAATACCAGAGAAAAAGACAAGTTTTATTTGAATACGAGGTTTACATTGCCATTTGAATTTCAGAGAAGTAAAAAACTAAGTAAAAAACTTAGTCGACTTTTTACTTAGTCGACTTTTCACTTAGTCTCGTACACAGGGCTTAGTATGCTTACAGTACACCTAGATAGTCACTCATTTAACTACTGAACACACTCATTGCTACTTAACTTCAGATATCTGGTGGGAAATCTGTGCTCTCAGAATGATGTCACTAAATCATCTTTGTAATGGCAGACATTTGTAATGACAGACAATTTTTAAATTTAGATATTCTATTCGACTGTATATAAACTTTTAAATGTGCTTTTATTATAATATAGATTCTTTTAAGCTTTTATTGCGAATTATTATCTATTTTATTCATCTTAAAATATTTTTAAAGAAATAAAAATCTATTTCACATCCATTTATTATGACATAGGTGACATAAGATCCAAGGTAACAATGTTAAACTGATCGGAAAGTTAGTTGAGAAAAAGTGATATAAAGGCAAATTTGACGGGCTGAAATGATCAAGTTGGAGATTACCATGTTTTAGATTTATAAATAAATAAATAAATAAATAAAACCCATATCAAGTTATCAGCAGGTTTAATTTACAAAATATCTCATGATAAACAACTAATACAGTAACTGACAATTAGAGGAACTCATTTTAGGATAAAAGTTTTCTGTAACAATCAATGAGTGATTTGAGGCATTTTTTTTCTCCAAGATTGTACAAGAGATATCAATGAAAATTCATAGTTTAAATAAAAAGCATGTTTATTTAAATATGATTTTTAAAAAGATTTTATAGGGTGTAATAAAGAGGATGTGGATGTAAATTAAGTTCAGAATTTATGTGAGCAACAGAAGCACTTAGTAAACAGCAAATTAAGTGTTAGAATTAAATTCTAATTGAAAACAAGTCAAGCAAATTATGACATGATATATTTGAAAACAGCCAAGGCATCTTATACTATCTATTAATATTATATTTCTATCAAGTACTTATATATACATACATATATATATATATATATATATATATATATATATATATATATATTTTTCTCTCTCACTCACTCTGACACACACAGTATTTATTTGGGTATAGTACGCACACTTTACTCGACGATGAAATTGGGGGGGAGCAATTTTTGTGTATATACACTGACATTTTAGAATTTGGAAATTTAATTGAGGTTAAATTTAGTAATTCTTCAACTTTTTATTAGTTCATATGGACTAAAATTAAGAATTTATAAAGTTGACATGTTTGCAAACATAAAACTTATATTTTATTTAGGACAGACACACAGGCATGCTGATAAAATACGTAACAGACTTGCAGCAAAAATATGCTCACATTAAGACAAACTGTTTGGTTTGATGGCACAACAAGCAATGTAGCTTATTTAATGCCAAATCCATTTTTAAATAAACAAATACTTCTATTTCAAACAATTCAGTTTAGTGGGTTCAATCCCAGGTCGAGTCATACCAAATACTAAAAAAAAAAAAAAAAAAAAAAAAAAAAACGGTACTTGATGCCACCTTGCTTAACACTCAGCATTATAAGGGGTGGATCAAGGGTAAAGTGGAGCAACCCAGGGAAAGAAGTAGCGCCCTCCCTAACACCTTGGCCTAGTATCTATTGAAAAGGGAGCCTTCAGGTCACCCTTGACAACGGTCGCCAACTTTACTTTATAGTTTTTTGTTTACATACAGTTAAATGTCAAAACAGTTCTTTTTCAAACAATTCAGTTTCGCGTAAGTACACAGTTTAGTTCTATTTGACCCATAGATAGGACCCCATCAAGTGGTACCACTCCAGGGCCAGAGTGGACCTGGGAGTGATGGCAATGAAGGGGTACTCTGCATTCCCCAAATCTCCAGCATTAATGGAACCTCACCATTAGATTGTTTAGTGTCATATCAGGACACTCGTTGGGGGGGGTCTCACCCCTACGCAGAGAAGGAGTCGGTGTATTCTACAGTCCCATCTGCCTGCATAATTAAGAGAAACAAAATTATAAACAAACACACATTTTGACATTTAAACTGTACTTATGCTAAACTGAATTTTTTGAAATAGAACTGTTTTGACATTTAAAAGGGTGTAAACAAAAAACTGTATTCATGCAAAATTGAATCTTTTGAAATATAACTTCATATGTATAAAAATGAATTTGGCATTAAATAACCTACAGTAGTTGGTGTGCCATAAAACCAAACAATTCTCCAAGTTGTAACAGTCAAACAATTGCAACTAAAATTCCATGTATATACACATTTCATAAGTCATTCAAATTTTTATTTACTACATATTGGAACTAATAAACACTATTACAGTACAGCAAGTGAGATGAAATTTTTATATATATATATATATATATATATATATATATATATATATATATATATATATATATATATACACACACACACAGGTGTAATGAGTGGTGGGGGAGCCAAGAACATTACTAATGAGTTCAGTTCCCAACGGGTGCCCCAAAGTTCTGACTGTGTGTCAAACAAAGCCAAGCAAATAAATGCGGTTGTAATATATATTTTAGGTTTGGTTTATTTGTTTAATGACATATCAACTCTTTATGGATTATTCAATGCCAAAATTTGATTCAATCTTATAATTTTTTTTCAATGTTCACTTTCAAGGTTTTCTTAATTGCAATATAGTCTATAAGCATTTGTTTTCATAGTTATATTGTTTCAAATATTAACTGTTCCTACATAATAATCATTTGTTTGCACACATGATTCCAAGGATTCATATCTTACACCAATAATTTGCAAGCAATTATGATTAAAAGTAAGGAATAATAGTAATCTTTATCAAACAATTATAGCTTCAAGTAACTATTCTTATTACAAACAACATAATTATATGGTATCAAGTATTCCTATCAAATACAAATGATTTTTAAACATTTAATTCATGAATGAAACTGACTCAGAGGCAGTGGATCTTGAAGTAATGTTAATAAAGGAATATTTTCCTATCACCAGAATTCCAGAATTGTAGCCTCACCATTAGACGCAAATTTAGGTAGGTAGGTAGAAAGAAAGAGCAAGCAAGCAAGCAGAGTGCACATTCCAGGGTAAGGCTGTCAACATTTACTTTAGGTTAATTCTCTTGGAAAAGGCATGAATCCACATTTCCTTTTTCTGCCAACTGAAGATAAAATAATAGGGTAGAATGAGGTCACTAATCTTGGTAGAGCAACCTGTCCAGGAAAACACATCATGGACCAGCATAATAGAATACGACCCATTACTTTGAATTGGATATATATATATAAAAAATATATTAAGAAATGCAACAAAGAAAAGTGCATAAAAATATCCATCAATCAATCATCACAGTCAACAGTATTATACACACACACACACACACACACACGTGTATATATATATATATATATATATTATATAAATAAAATTGTAGACACTTACTCCATTACTCAAATAACTTGAGTAATGAACTTAGTGTCCATAATTCTACTATTTATATGTTTTTATACCAGGCCATTGGCCTAATGGGTAGAGTGTTCCCTAATGGCCCGGGATACTGGGGTTCAATCCCAGGTTGAGTCATACCAAAGACTCAAAAAAATGGTACTTGATGACGCCTTGCTTAGCACTCAATTTTAAGGTAAGGATCAAAAGGTAAAGTGGAGCAATCCAGGAAATGGAGTAGCACCCACCCCTCTACCTCGGTGTGGTAACTATTGAAAAAGGGAGCCTTCGGGTCACCCTCGACTAGGGTCACCAATTTTACGTTACTTCACTTATACCTGCTCTCTGTGGTACAATCGGTTAGCCCGTTCGGCTTCAAATCAAAAGGTGGGTGGTTCAAGTTCACCCAGGGACAATCAAATATTTTTTGAACCAGTCTATTGGCATAATGGTTAAAGTGTTTGCCAATGGCCAGGGAGACAAGGGTTCTAATCAAAGTCAAGTCATACTGAAGACTCCAGAAAGGTACTTGATGCCTCTCTGCTTAACACTCAGCATTATAAGGTATGGATCAAGGGTAAATGGATTAAGGTTGGGTTTTATGGCATATCAACCTTTGTTGGATATTTAATGCCAAAACCTATTTTCACATACATATCACACATTATTTAACATATTTGGTAGATACACAGTTAAATGATCAAACAGTTCTATTTCAAATAACTCCCTTTAGTATAACTCAACAAAGTTAAATGGTTCTAATTATTGCTATCTATCACTAACAATTCAATTAGATATCAGTCATTTGTTTAAAATGATCAAACAGTTCTATTTCTAACTATACAATTTAGCATAAGTCATTTGTTTACACTTAGGTACCACTCCTGGTTAGAGTGGACCTGGGAGCAATGGCAATAAAAGAGAACTCTGCATTCCCTAAAGTTCCAGCATCACTGGAGCCTCACCATCAAAATTTTTAGTGTCATATCCAGGACACGCGTTTTTTTTTAAAGGGGGGGGTCCACCTTTCTGCAGAGATGCAGTTGGTATATTCTACAGCCCCAGCCAACTGGGCTGGGTAAGTGGAGCTATCCAGGGAAGGAGCAGCGCCTTCCCGTACACCTCAGCCAACTCATACCTGCTCTACTATGATAGCAATGAATACTTTATTCAAAAACTGTTCTGATTTACAGATCTCTCACACACACACACACATATATATATATATATATATATATATATATATATATACGTATTAGTTATTCTGACGACAATTTACCTAAAATGTACACATGCATTCAACTTTCTAAATTGAAATATATATATGTGTGTAGATATAGTAGTGAGAGAGAGAGAGAAGCAGAGGATATTGTATAATGATCCACAAAATATTTATCCCTTCATTCACTTTCACACAGAAACCCACCTTTTCTATAAGTGTACACACACATACACTAGCCACCTACCTATACAAAATAATCTACGATATTTACAATTCATATGCACATGTATACACACACTAACCTACAGTATTCACACCCCATCTCTTTCACTCCATCACCCACCAAAACCCAAGAGGAAAGAAGGGTGGAGACAAGCAGGCAGGCAGGCAGGCACACATGCATATATTTAAGTTCTTCGGTTCAGTCAGAGCACATTGAATAGAACTTAGTGCATTTGAACACTTCATTCAGAACAAATATATGTGGATACCCGATAGCCGATGCAGCACCCACAGAAAATGTACACAGCATGAATGGTACAAGTTAGCCACATCAGGGAGAGAGTAGTAAGCCTATATGAACGAAGGAGTTGGAATAGGCAGCCTTATGGTAAAGGTTCAAATTTGGCAGGGAGGGAGGAGTTGAGGTAATGATAGAAAGGGTCACTAAAATTAGCATAACACAGATGTATCTAACACTTCATATTCAAACCCCAATTCAGTCCAAGCATTTAAGTCTAATCCGTCGTCATAAGCAGCCAGCATTCTAGCCAAGAGGATAGGAAAATCAGATAAACATCCATCACTAATCCAGGATAAGACTTCAGCACTGAACTAATCATGGGGGGGGACAAGAGAAAGGAGGGAGAGAGGGGAGAGGACAAATACATCTACGGAAATTATGGGATGGAGGATTTTTCTAAACGTTGTAGGAAGTCGGTTCGTTTGAACTTGACTCGTTGTCTTCAGGCTAAATTCCGCAACTTCTCTCTTGGTGAGTATACAATTGGTGCCAGCTGATGTTAGGAATGGAAGTCTACTGGTGCAAGCATGCATGTATCCAAGGACACACAGACTAAGTTTTCTCGTACTCAATCTATTTAGGATTTGTCGATTGATTTTTGGATGCTAAGATATGCCTCGATATTCCACAGCCAAAATAACCAGTAGAAAGGAGAGAGGCAGAAAAATAGAGAAAAGAAAATACTTGAATTAATAAAAAAAAATTAAAAAATATAGATACTCATCTAATTCTGAAAAGAGTACATAGTAACACAAAAAAGGAAAAAAAAATCCATGCAGAGGATTTCGTGACAGGTTGGTTTTATGGCATCTCAATCCTAGCTGGGTTATTTAATGCTGGGGTCAATCTTTTTTTGCAATTATATGGTTTTAAGTAACTATTCCTATTCAACAAAAAATTGTTTTCAGCTAAATGGTTTTTCATATTCCTATCAAATACAAATAATATAACATTTAAATTCTATAGTTTGAATATTATAACAATGGAAACCTTAAAAAAGGTACTATCAATGGATCAAAAGGAACTAATTAGTTGATTATGTTTTATGGCATATCAACCTTAGTGGGTTATTGTTATATCTTAATAATATAATTAAAGATACACACAAGATAATAGGTATTTATTCTTGGAATTAATATACAGGTAAAGAAATAAAGTATACAGTTTGAGTTTTATGGCATATCAACCTTTGTAGGTTATATAATGCAAAATTAATTTCTATACTAAAACAGTTCAATTTCAAGCCATTCAGTTTAGCATAAGTAGACTGTTTAGTTCTATTTGACCCATAGATAGGATCATATCAGGTGCTACCACTCCAGTCCAGAGTGGACCAGGGAGTGATGGCAATGAAGGGGTACTTTGCATTCCCCAAAGCTCAAGGATTACTGGAATCTCATCATCAGATTGTTTAGTGTCATATCCAGGACACTTGTTGGCGGGGTCTTACCCCTCTGCAGAAAAGCAGTCGGTGTATTCTATAGCCCCAGCTGACAGGGCAAACAGTGTACAATAAGAATCCAATTACTAGGTCCTTCCCTAGCTTCAGCTTGGTTTTTTATCGGGTTAGATCAGTCCACTCTTGTGGGGGTGGTTCCACACACAAGTTTTTTTTAATGTCAAATTCTCTCTCTCTCATATATATATATATATATATATATATATATATATATATATATATATATATATATTATATATATATTTAAATGAAGTCAGGAAAATAGTTGGACCTTATACTTTTGGGAAAGGTATTATCGCAATGTGAAATGCAAACTACCTCATCCAAGATTTGAATTCCTGGTTTATTTCCTAAGATGGTAACCATTACACCATGAACATACACACATATATGTGTATGTGTGTGTGTGTGTGTGTTTATGTCATCCACAGACAGATTGTTTCATTGTATTTACAACTCATCAGTGTGACTAGACACATGAAATGCTTGAAGCTGGGATCAAAACCTGACTATGACAGCTGGATATTCTACCAGCAAACTCAGCCAAAATAAGGGAATTTTAAGGCATATGTATCACTTTGTTTTGTTTACACACACACACACACCCTTAATGGCTACCGAGTGCTCAATTCAGTAGAAGAGCTTTGTATTACATTGAGTGGCAACTGGTAATTCCTTCTTGAAAGTGCTTGTCTCCCCCAGAGGTGGGAATATATATATATATATATATATATATATATATATATATACACACACACACACACACACACGTACACAGCTGCTGTGAGTGTTTTTCCAAGTCCTACTAAAAATTGTACCATCAAAACAACTGTCTCTTTCAGCCTCAGATAAGTTTTTGAGTAGCCTACAATATAATTTGATGAATGCAACAAATTTACATATTTTACTAAAAAGAGAGAAAATAAAAAGAAAATTAATACCTATATATGGTTACTCCTTTACAATTTTATTTTTACTTACACTGTTTTTTATTTTTTTTATTTTCGTCTTGTTGTTGGGCACTTGTTTCATTAAAAGCTTTTATAAATATTCTTTGTTGCATAGTGTATACAAAAAAAAAAAAAAAAAAAATTCATGTTCTCATGGATCGACAATGTTTACCTTATTTAAAATTGAACCACCCAACTAAATTTCCCTCAAAAATAAAATAAACATTTTCCAACTCAAGTGAGCGACAATTCACAAAACCAAATCTTCAATTGTTTTGTTAAAGTTTTTTTTTTTTTTTTACTTTTTGGTAAAGTTTTTTTTTTTTTTTTTTTTTAGGTATATGTAATGTTAAGTTAGCAAATTTACAAATCAACAGTTTATTTCAAAGTTATTTCTAGCTTAAATTCATGCAATTAACATCATCATACATTTTTTTCCATGGCATTTCCACCGGTACACCAATTTTAATTAAAAAGAATCTCATTTTGATATATTTTTAGACATTATAGCAGTACTTACTTAGAAAGTCTGTAATATAGGTAAGTTGGCCTACTGTCGTCGAGAGTAACTCAACAGCTTCTTTTTCAATAGCTACTACACTGAGGTGGAGGGGAGGGCGTTACTCGTTTCTCTGGATTACACTATTTACCTTTAATCTTTACCTTAAAATGCCGAATGTTAAACAAGGAGGGCTAAAGTACCATCTGTTGATTCTTTGGTATGACTCAACCAGGGATTGAACCCAGGTCTCCCTAACCATTGGTAAAGTAACTTTCTTCTAAAATAAAGTTTAGGATAACTATTCATATCTTTTTTTTTTTTAATTTATTCATTTACAACAGGTTACGGCTTTATTTACACTAAGCATCGTGTAAGGAAGATGGCTTCAGGTTCATTCAGAGATATCAGGTATCTATGAAAACGCATAAAAATTAATACTTTGAATAAATATTCAATTTTATTATTTTTCCACATTTGGAAAAGTAGTACTACGGGGTGGCGGGAATTACTAAGCTTTTTCTAAGGTAGTCTTACCATTAAGATTCATTGGATTCTCTCTAAGCAATTCCAACCTTCTGTCACAACCAACCATTAAGTAGAGAGAGAGAGAGAGAGAGAGAGATTTACCTCTCATGATGATTATCAAGAGTGCATTTACCAGTATTGGGTGTGAGACACACCTTTTAACCCTTTTTCACTGTTTAAGGCAAATTAGGGGCGTCTACCCAACTTTTTCACAAGATTTTTATCCTTTATCGTTAATGCAGAGCCATATATGACCCTCAAATGTGTCACAGGAAACAGAGTCACACATGTGGCTCTCAAAACAGTGTAAGGCAAATACTAAGATAAAATTTGACAGGACAGATCAGAAAGAGAGAGCAAGCCAGATCCATAAGTACAGTCTAAAACATTTCCAACTTTTTCTGAACATTTAATTTTTAACTTGCAAACTGTCCAGGGTTATTTTATACCTAAATGCTAGGAAATTACATTCCTATTTACACTTTTTGTGTACTTTTTCCTTAAGTATTTTTTTTACACATGGTCCTATAAATACAAGTAATTTTTAAACAGCCCCATTTGATCCATGAATGAGAGCCTCACAGATACAAGCTCTCTGGGTCAGAGTGGACCTGGGAGTAATGGTAATGAAAAGGGTGACTCTACACTCCCCCAGATCTGTAGAACTGGAGCCTGACTACTGGATGCTTATTGGGACTCCCCCACTAAAAAAAAAAAAAAAATAAATAAAAGAAATAAAATTTAAAAAAAAAAAAAAAAAAAAAGGCAGGGAAATCCATTCAGAATATTCTCAACCTGAAAGTTTGGTTGAAATCAGGCCAAAAATGACAGCCATAGCTAAACAGACTAACAGACAAACATTTAATGAATTATATATGTATTATTGGATTAGAGAGGAGAGAGCAAGAAGAGCAAGAGAGGAGAAAGAAAGTGAGAGAGAGAAGAGAGAGAGAAAAGTGCCCAAAACTCAAATTAGCTTGGATTCTTAAAAAACTAGTCTCCAAAAGCAGATTATGGTAAAGTTGTAGCCAAGATGGCTACTCTTTGCCTGGAACAGTTCTATATTTTTAATCAATGTCAAACAGTGTTCATGGATAGATAGTTCCCACAACCTATTAAGGCCATAGGGATGCAATGCCAAGTAATTACCCTTCATGATATTTCTCTGGCCAATGAAGGTTTACCAAGCACTGCCAATCTCTGTCTTGTACTGGATTATAGTACCATTATCATCAATAGTATCAGCCATCACTCTTGGCAAGTCCTCTCCATGACATCCAATATCCACACAGAGATTGGAATGTTAGTTTTTTTACGAGCCAGCCAACACTGGTGTGTCCATGTGTAGGAGTCCAGAGGAGAACATCGCCAATGAGATCGTCTTTAATTCACTCAAAGCCCAGCAGGTCATGTTCATCTTACTTGGATGATTTGTCAGATAGGAAGTAAGTAAAGTTGGTGACCGTAGTTGAGGGTGACCTGAAGGCTCCCTTTTCAATAGCTACTACACCAAGGTGTAGGGGAGGGCACTACTCCTTTCCCTGGATTGCTCTACTTTACCCTTGATATGTACCTTATAATGTTGAGTGTTAAGCAAAGAGGTATCAAGTACCATTTTTAAAGTCTTTGGTATGACCCGACCCCAGTCTCCCAAACTAAATGGTAACACTCTACTCACTAGGCCAATGAGCCGGTTCCAGCATGTTTGATTAAAATAATCACACATTTTGTCTATAATTCTATTAAGATCCTTTCAAGTTTTCTGATAAGTGTCTTGGTTTCAGGTTGGGATTGATGGATGAATTTAGCAAAATTTACCAATTCCAACCTGAAACCAAGACAATTATCACTAAACTTGAAAAGATCTTAAAATGATATACACAAAAAGGGGTATTAATTGGTCAAACATACTTAAATGAAATGTTACATAGCCAGATATGAGTATGTGAAATAGACATAAGGAATCCGAAAATTTACGAAATTGGTTCAGGTAAGAAACTTTTCTTTACCTTCTTGAGTTTAAGTTTTTTGACATGAGGAGAAAGAGAGACACAATTTATTTCTATGCTGACTTTTCCATCTGAACCCCACCACGTGCGGCACCCCTGCCACAAACAACTGGTCTGGCCTCGGTGAGCTCTGAAAATCAATTTTTTTGTTCGGAGTTTAAATCTCAACTAACTGTTTTTTTCTTCAAATTCCAAAATCCTCAGTGCTTCCAGGCATCACATCATTCATATCCTCGGTCCCATTCCCAATCTGGGGTTTTTATTATGACATCTGATTGTCACATCGGCCCCGCGCGCAAACACCTGCACTCAATGTGTCCACCTAACTAACCTATGCACTAAGCGAAAGGTTCTCAGACTAACTAAACCAAAAGGCAAGATAAATAAAACGAAATCCCTCCGCAATTATATTACAGAAAGACTGATGCCCAACTACATATATGATTTATATGCAAATAGTTTGTAGGTAACATTTTTACATGAGCCAAAGCTTTGCATACAGTCAAATGGTTTCAATTATTGCTATTTAATACTAACAATTCTATTTGATATTAATCATTTATTTGCTCGCAGTTTAAATAGTTTCAAGTATTGCTATGTAATATCAGTAATTCTATTCCTGTATCATAATTTACACACAGCTGTATGGTTTCAAATAACTAATAATAAAATTCTATTTGAGCCAATAGAAGAGGCCCTAACAAGTACTACTACTCCAAATTAGAGTGGACCTGGGAGTAATGGCAATGAAGAGGTGTATTCCACATTCCTCAAACCTCCAGAACTGGGCCTCACCATCAGATACAGTTTAGCATCATATACCCAGACAATCCTGTGAAAGGGTCTTACTCTCTCTGCAGAGATGCAAACGGAATATTCTACAGCCCCCAGGGCTCCATCAAGTTAGGTAAACCAAATCTTTATATGACTGAACAAAAAGATAAAGTCGATGCCTAACTGGAAACATTTTTTTTCCCGTTTTATTTGTCTGACACTTTAAAATAGTTTAAAATAAAATTAAATTTAAAAACTTTAAAATAGTTTACAATAGAATTAAATTTAAAAAAAAAAAAATTAACATCTTAAGAAATAACCATTAGATCGGCATTAAAATTAAATTTTTGATGTTCATTAACATAAAATCCTTCAATAAAAGTTTTTTTTTTTTTCAGACAAATAACTGCTAAGCAATAAAAAGACAGGATTGTGAAATTATTTCTAATCATGAAAATATTTAATCTAAAATACAAGAAATTCCAACCTTCTAAGATTTAAAGTATTTCAATGATAAATTTTGTTGAGATAAGGAAGACGAAATCAGTATTCTTCCTTATTGGGCACCTCGGGTAGTGTAATGGTTAGCAAGCTTGACTAGCAAACCTGCAAGAGTGAGTTCGAGTCTCATTGGGTGCCCCATTCAATTGGCCTTATGCTACATCGAAGCAAAGAGCTTCGTAAATTACAGTATTCTTACAGTAAGACACCGTGTGAAAAAAAAAAAAAAAAAAAAAAAAAAAGTGGAATTTTAGTAACCATTTGTAGAAAATTTGTAGCCTATACATTTGCTACAAAAACAATAATGGTGCTTTTATTAAAGCTTATATAATTCATAGATGAAACCATTAACAAACTATGTTCACACAATATCACCAGACTTTGTTTTCTGAATACCAGATCAATGTGAATTTGGTTTGGTGGTGGCATATCAACCATTGTAGGTTATTTAATGCCAAATTCATTTTTATACATATAAACAGTTCTACTTCAAACAATTCAGTTTAACATAAGTAAACTGTTTAGTTCTATTTAACCCATACATAGGACCCTATCAGATGTTACCACTTCAGGCCAAATTGGATCTAGGAGTGATGGCAATAAAGGAGTACTCCCCATTCCCCAAAGCTCCTGCATTACAAGAGCCTTACCAAATTTAGTATCATATTAGTGTATTCTACATCCCCAACCGACTGGGCCACAAATCAATGTGAGGTAGCCTTAAAAGATGTCATGATAGTATGTTTTCTACCAATGTTAAACACACGTGAAAGCTAGAATTTCAAATCCTGATTTCCTAGGTAGGCATATTTTTCTCAGTTTTATTGGAGCCTTATATTCTGCTAAAATTTTTAAATATCAATTATAGAGCAAAAAGTAAAGCTGGCAATCTTAGTCGAGGGTGACCCAAAGGCTCCCTTTTCAATAGCTACTACAGCAAGGTGTAGGAGAGGGCCCTACTCCTTTCCTTGAATTGCTTCACTTTACCCTTACTTTATAATACTGAGTGTTAAGCAAGGCAACATCAACTACTATTTTTAGTATGACTCGACCAGGGATTGAACCTCGATCTCCTGGACCATTGGCAAACACTCTACTCATTTAGCCAATATCAATTATGAATTTAAGTAATCTTAAAACTTGATATTTCCTCTTCTGATATTTTCATACCAAGTTGACAACAAATTCTCAACATGAATAAATTATATTAATATTCTATCTACAAATGCAAGACTTGCATTATGGAGAAAGGGTGAATGATATTTATTGCATTTTCTTCGACATACACAACACACATTTAGCATTAGAATAATTCCATGCCAATAACACACTGAATCCATTTGCTGGAATTAGGATGACTGGAGTTTAAAATTGACAACTATGGAGTTTGGAAGAGTTGCAGTAAGCTGTAGTCACCCCAAAACCTTTGTAAGCCATGTGCCATATACCAGGAAATATGGTGTAAATATATATAAATACCCACTTTCCTTAAATGAAATTCAAATTCACAAGTGATAATTTTTTTTCATTAAACATCATCATTATTATTATTATTATTATTATTACTACTACTAAAAATTTTAGTAGTCTCCCAAATATCTTTAAACCATATGTTAAATATACTGTAGAAATATGGTAAATGTCCATAAAAGAACAATTAGTACATCTGCTTTCCAACCCTCCACATTTCATACCATTCTCTTTTAAGATAAGGAAGAAGAAAAGAAAAAAAAACATCAGACAAAGGAAAGGTTTGTTTATTTTTAATGGCATATCAATCTTCATAGGTTATTTAACACCAAAGCCATCCTTCCAAAAGAACAGTAGTAGTGCTATTAAACAAGAAGCTGTGGGGTAGGGATAAGGGAGTTCATGCCTTTCCCAAAGTATTAGTCCAAAAGTGAATGTAATAGCATGTTTGGTTTGGTTTTAAGGCATATCAACCATAGTTGGTTATTTAATGCCAAATTCTGTTTTTACATATATATTGAATATATGATCTGTAAACAGATTTTGTAGATATATACAAAAACAGTTCTATTTCTAACGATTCAATTTAGCATAAGTCAACACAATTAAATGGTTCCAAGTATTGCTATGTACCACTAACAATTTAATTACACATCAGCTATTTGTTTACACACAGTGAAATGTAAAAACAGTTCCATTTCTAACAATTCCATTTAGCATAAGTCATTTGTTTGCACTCAGTTTAAATCTCAAAACAATTCTATTTGACCCATAGATAGGACCCTATCAGGTGCTACCATTCCAGACCAGAGTGGACCTGGGAGCAATGATAATGAAGAGGTACTCTACATTCCCCAAAGCTCAAGCATTACTAGAGCCTCACCATCAGATTATTTAATTTCATATCCAAGACACTTATGTGGGTAGGGGGCAGAGATACAGACTGCGTATTCTACAGCTCCAGCTGACTGAGCTAAGTACAACTGGTATTTGAACCATCTTACTATGCGGTCGCAGTCCAGCATATTAGTTACTATGCCAAAGGGACTCGTCCCAAAAGTAAGTATTATGTATATTATCTGGATATATAAACAAGTCATAAGTATTAAAATGTCATATCGATCTTAATTTTATAATCAAGCCTCACTACAGTAGTAATGGTCTGCAGGATAAGCTAACTATCTAGCATGGCAGAGATAGGGCAGAGCAGAAACACAGATTTTAAATTTAATATGTAATTTATGATATAACTTAACTGGTTATAGGTTTCAACTCCATTAGATATGCAATGAAATATTCAAAAATTAAAATCAGATTGGTGCATTCTCTATTGGACACATCTCATTTGTATTGGATCAAATGCTGATATAATTTAGGTACTTAGGTGCTATGATGGGGATATAAAAAATTTTTTAAATAAAAAAATGTTCAGTTTATTAAAAAGATTTTTGGAAAGTATTAATTTCGACTGATGATAGTTTAAGGTCGAAATGGTTATGTTTAGTTTCTTAGGTTTAATGGCATATCAACCTTCATGGGTTATTCACTGACAAAGCAATCCTGATACAAAAACAGTAGCAGTACTATTTATCCCATAGATGGTGGGAGAAGGCATTTATACCTTTCTCCAAGAGTATTTAGTCTAAAAGAGAACACAATAGTACACCTTGCGTTTGAACTTTCTAACTACAATGTGGCAATCTAGTACATGAATCACTGTACCAAGGGGACTCCAAAACTGTTACCAAAATATTGATAGATATATAGATATATATATATATATATATATATATATATATATATATATATATATATATATATACACACACACAGGTCATTTGATAAATTTTTTGTCGGAATTTCAGCATTTGTTTGGAATTAGGTTTATAGCAAAAATTATTTTAATTTCTCAAAAATATTTGTTTTGAGACTATTTAAAATGGCAACAAATAAAACAGGGTGTGCTCCGAGCTTAAACCAAGGTCTGTCATCAAATTTTTATTGATCGTGAAGTCCAAACCATATGAAATTTACAACATTAAGCATGTTTTAATTTAAAAAAAAAAAAAAAAAAAAAAAAAAAAAAACAACAACAACACACACACAAATAGGCTAAACATGGTTTTGTCAAGTTTGAGTCAAAGAGACAGTATGGAATGGAAATGCACTGAATCACAGGTAAAGAAAAAGTTCTAGGTGCAGCAGACAGTAAATAAGGTCACGCTGAAAGTCTTTTGAAACATAAACAGACCCATTACTATTGATTTCCTTCCTATTGCCAATATTCATCTTATTGAATGACCATATATCCACCATGGACAAATTGTTTTACTATATCACAACTTATCAGTGTGGCTAGACACAAGAAATGCTTCAAGCTGGTCAACTTTACTCCAGCCTGATAAGATCAACCCAGTCATCAGCTGTCTCAATGTAAGCAAGGGAATTTTACATGTATGTAATAATTTTTCCATTTGTTTACACTTACATGAACAGAGACCAGAGTGTTCAATTCGATAGAAGAGATTATATATATTAGATTATCCAAAGTCAAGTCAGCCAATGGTAGGAACGATTCTATTTTAGGAGTTTCTTTCTTTCAAAATCCAAAAGAAAGCTCAATGTAAAATAAATTAAAATACAGAGCAAATAATTCCACATAAAAGAAAAACCTTTAAAAATTACTCCTCTCACCTGAAGGTATAAAAAAAAAAATTTTTTTTTTTTAAAATGGCAATATGTTTAATGTATCTTGTAAGAAATGAAATTGGCAAATCCGAGTTCAAATCCTAGACAAGGCAGTTTGCATTTCACTTCAGACTAATGTCCTTGGGAAAGGCATGAACCTATCCCTTCTTCCCACAACTATGGGTAAATAGTAAGGCAAACTGGTTTCTTTAATCTTAATTAGGCAACTAGTTGAGGAGAAAGAAAACTGAATTCAAACCATTCAAGTGTCATATCCAATCCAAAGCAAGAAAAGTTTTATGCAATATAAAATACTGTTATCATAGAAAAAAAATGATCATCTTGTACAATGGATTGTGGTATTTTATATATGAAACTGCTAACAGCAAATAATTATTAAAATAAAATAAATTTTAAAAAATGTGTTTTTGAGGTATGTAGATATGAATGCATTTCATTTCAAGTTTTTATTGCGAGGATCAAAGTACTAATTTCATTGCCAATGTTACATTTTTGTATTGCTTCTTATTGGTTGGTGGTTGTGTTTTATGGCATATTAACCCTTGTGGGTGATTTCATGCCAAATCCTTTTTATGCATGCATACAAAGTATGTAGAAAAGGTAAAAAAGAAGAAAGATATATGTCTGATGATTTGTTTCTTTGCCAACACGTTTCAACTTCAATCTTTTTTCTGAAGGCAAAAAATATTTTATCAAAATCATTTTAGAATGAGAAATAATTATAACTTTTGATTCAATTGGAAATCTTCATCAGGGCTTGTAGATGTTGCGATGTGAAAAAACAGAAATACTGCAACATAGCAACATCTACAAGCCATATCTTTCTTCTGGTTTACCTTTTCTACATACATTCTCAGATTCAACTCTTTTCTTCTCACATACATAAATACATGCAATTTGTAAACAAATAGTCTGTAGGTAACATTATTTTTAAACAAGCCAAAGCTCATTTGTTTCCACAGAGTTAAATGGTTTTATGTACAGTAAATGATTAAACAGTTCTATTCGACCCATAGATGGGACCCTAACAGGTACTACTACTTCTTCAGGTCAGAGTGGACCTGGGAAGGGAGAATCTCCGTTTCCCAAAGCTCTAAGACAGAAACCTCACCATCATATGGTTGAGTGTCATATTCATCCCTCTCTAAAAGGTTTTCCCAAAATTTCTCCACCTACCCTTGATCCATACCTTATATAATGCCGAGTTAAGCAAGCAGGCATCAAGTCTTTAATATGACTCAACCTGGGATTGAACTCTGGACTAGACCATTGACCAACATATGCCATTATGCCAATAAGCCAGTGTCTCAGATAAGACTGCAACAAAGGGGTAAGTAAACATATATTTTTTACTTTATTCTGCCCTACTGGCTGGCATAAAAAAAGCCCTTAAATGATTTATTTTTTCAACTTCACAGGTTTGGTTGTATTTGGTTTCTTTGTTAATGACAAACTTTTGTGGGGTATTTAATGCCAAAGCCATGCTTGTAGCACAGTAATGGTACTATTAACCCACAACTGGGGGTAATTAGAGGTTTCAAACTTTTCCCTTGGGTATTAGTCCAAAAGTAAATATTCTACTGCAGCTAGTTTCAACTTGTTTACTCCAATGTCAAAGTCCAGCAAATTAACCAATATGCTATAAGGTCTCCAACTATATATATATAAAAAAACAGTAAACAGTTCCTTATGATTATTTAATATGTTTAAATGCCGACATATCCTCTAATTCTCTTTTGGCAACATTCACGCGCACACATACACGTATAGGATAAGAATTTTATCATAATAGGGTTAAAAAAAAAAAAAAAAAAAAAAAAAAAAATCAATGACAACAGATCAATTCTGGTTGATTCTACAAGTTGGCAACTAAGCAATGGCTGTATGAATGGCACCAGACAACCAAAGTAGCAGCATTTAGTCAGAGAAAGCAGAAGGGTGGCCTCTAAACACTGACCCTCAATTTGCCTGACAGTCAGCAGTTTTGTTTTTTTGTTTGTTTTTTTTTTCCCCCCCCCAGAGGGTAGCCAAAAGTCATGGTGAATTATTAAAAGAGAGTATTTAGCAGGAGCAGCAGCTAAAGTAGTAGAGGCAGCAGTAACAACAACAGCATGTGATATTAGGTGGATAGCATTTCAGAAAGAATAAAGAAAAAAAACAAAACAAAAAACAGGAAATCAAAGCCAAATACTTGAGTGGCTATGTTGATGAATCAATGACTTCATTCTATCGTAGCCCATGTCATGGTTCTTCTCTATGCTAATCAATAGCCTCCAGCTACACAATATTCAAGCAATACAGGCCTCCAATATTGCCAACTTCAGTTATTTAAGATAAAATGTTCCACTCTTATTGAGATGCCTGGCCATTTTTTATTTTTAGAGGGGGGTCATTTTTCTTGATATCTGTTATCTCCCCTTTTTCAAAATTTACCTTTTAACCTGTTATGAACTCGCAATCAAAATAAATACACACATCTTAATTTGTAGTTTCAATTAAGAAGAGGGATATTTATATCACTTGTCTCATTACTCTCTCTCATATATATAACCCCTGAGTTTCGTGGAATTTTTTTTTTTTTTTTACAAAACAATCATCAGACAGTTAAGAAAAGTAGAAAAATACAGACAACAAATAATCCAAATTTGATGAATTTATCATGAAAGTTAACATTGAACATTTCAGTTATAAAACCTTCCTCAGGACTTTAGATTCATGGAAAGTGTTGATAAAATAGCAATGGATTTTTGATGAAAATACTTTTCATGAATTTAAAGTCCTGAAGAAGGTTATTAAAACCGAAATATTCGACAACTTTCATAATAAATTAATCATTTTTTTCTACCCTCTCTCGCTTTATATATATATATATATATATATATATATATATATATATATATATATATATAATTTCACAACAGTATATGATTGTCACAATCTCACTTGGTGGGCTTGTGGCAGACCACAAACAGTATAATTTGGAGAGTGCTCAATATCTGTGATAGAGCTATTATATATTATAACAAAAATTAAATATATATTAGCTTTTTTATTGTGTGTGTGTGTGTGTGTGCGCAGAAAATAAAATTATACCTTGAATATGTTTTTGAGTTTATTCATTAAATTTGATTACACAAGGTAAAACAGATGAACCACATATACAGATTAATACATTAAGTGTTGCATTAACAGAAGCACAGATTGTACCTCAGTCAAATCCAGTGTCTTTCAGATTCATGTAATTATATTTCGATTGTAAACACACACACACACACACACGTAATAACATAAAGGTAGAAATCAAAGAAGTTCAATAAGATTGATTTTTTTATACTGAAGGAAAAAAAAGTAACTAATAAACAAACAGTGGCTAAAAAAAAGTGTTTTTATTTTTAAATATCGCATAAAAAAACAAATAAAATAAAAGAACTTTGATTGCAAGTGAAATTTCACAAAAGGACACAATTTTCGGGTCATGAGGTTGAATTATATCTTAATAGGATCTTCACACAGAACGTGATCTTTACTACAAAATAGAATTTATATATATTGGCTGTTGATATTTTTAAAAAAATAAATAAATTGATGTAAGATCCATCAATCAGGGAGTAAACAGTATAAGGTATTTTTGTTTCCAGGGTTTGTATTTCACAAGAATTTCAGACTCTTAGTCAGGAAATATAATTCCTTTTTTCTTCAAAGCACAAGTTTTAAACCCGGCATTACACAAATATGTCCAAGTGGAAAATTTTTCAAAAATTCAATGTTTCACTTTTCAAAGGCAAATATATAATTTCCAACGGTCGGTTTTCATTTTTCTACGGTCATAATATTAACTACAAGAATACATTAGCAAAATATTCATACTTTAGGGTTTTTTTTAATGGCATGTCAACCTTCAAGGGTTATTTAATGCTAAATCCATCTTTGTACAAGGACAGCAGATACTATTTAACACATAGCTAGGAGGGATATGGTTAAATACCTTTCCCCAAGGGGCATTAGACCAAATGTAAATGTAATAGTATGACCAGAGTTTGAAATCACTGACTACATAGTCCAGGATGTTAGCCCTGAGGACTCCTCCCCTTCTTACGTTTAGAATACAACCGGCTCATGGGTCTAGTGGGTAGAGTGTTCACCAATGGTATGGGAGACCTGGGTTCCATCCCAGGTCGCGTCATACCAAAGACTTTAAAAATAGTACTTGACACCTCCTTGCTTAACACTCAGCAATATAAGGTACGTATCAAGGGTAAAGTGGAGCAATCCAGGGAATGGAGTAGCGCCCTTCTCTACACCTCGGTGTAATAGCTATTGAAAAGGGAGCCTTCTAGTCACCCTTGACTACGGTCGCCAACTTACTTTACTAGTGTATTGATCACACAAATATTAACATAAATCTAACATTATTAAGCAATTAAAATTACACAGACAAAATTCTAATTAAAAATTTATAGCCGTATATCGACTTGAACAGAATATGCTTTTCACACATGAAAATGTTTAAAATCAGTCATATGAAACTTTTTAATATTTTATAGATTAACAAAAAAGAAAAAAAAAAAAAAAAAAAAGCAGCATTTCCATTACATTTTGACAGAAAAAGAAATGTTTAAGATCTGAGTAAAAAAAAAAAAAAAAAAAAAATGTATCAGGCCACAGTTTTACTAATGATAGTACTACAGTTTGAATGGTAAGTTTTTGTTTTTTTATTGGTGGGAGAGTGGGAATCAAATTGCTATCCCAAATCACATGTTTGTTTGTTTGTTTTTTTTTTTCCTTTTGCTAGAGAGGAGGAAATTCCTGTCTTCTGAAGAGTATTTCAAAAGGCTACAATTCTGACTTTGAAGTCAGGTTTGTCTTTCTCCTAGACTGGTTGTCAGCCAAGGCAATAAAGTTCAATTTACCTTGCTATTCTCTACATAGATGAGAAGCAAGAAGAGATAAGTTCATGTCTTTCCCAAGCGAATTTGAACTCTGTTCACAAATTCTATTTTTACCCGCACCTACATATTTTACGTCTGCAGCTTAAGATGCCCAAAATATTTGAATCATACAGAAGTAGCAGTTTTTTTTTATCCCAGCTACATAGCCAACATACTTTAGAGTGAGTCACTAAGTTTAAATTCAATTTTATAAGGAACATTTTTACAGAATGATAAATATATATAATTCTAAAATTGGATTTGGCAAATTACTTATGATAAACTGTTTATAGGTCAGCAGATCAAAAGACAAAAAAGTTGTCTAAGAAAAAGGAAATTAAAAAAAGAAAAAAAAAAAAAAAAAAACTATATCACAATGACGAACCCTACCACATGGAGAGAAAAAAAATACTTCTGTCCCATAGTAAGTGCAACATCTAGAATGTAAAAATCTATATCCCAATGTAAGAACTACTGAAGAACAAATATGTATTTGCCCAACCTCTTCACCACTGGCAAAGCTTAAAATATTCAGACTGCATATTCTCATAAAAGAAAAAAAAAAAAAAAAAAAAAAAAAAGATGCCCAGAGGATGACCTTGAACTCCATCTAAAAGTGAAGCTCCTGTCCTTGATTCCTGGAGAATTTTAAGTCACCTCATCATTGCCATTACTCCCAGATCAACTGAACAGGAGTCATAGCACCTATATTATAAGTCAAATAGATCTGCTTGAAAATTATAAGTATTTGATAGGAATACTTGAAATAACAGTTTGGAAACAATATTGATTGGTTTGGTTTTATGGCATATCAACAATTGTATGTTATTTAATGCCGAATCCCTTTCTACACATACAGTTTCAAACAATTCCGTTTAGCATAAGTCCATGGTTTAGTTTTATAGATGTAGCACCTGAGAGTCCTACCACTCGAAGCCAGAGTGGACCTGAAAGTAATAGCAAGGAAGGTGTATTTCACATTCCCCAAAGATCGAGCATTACTGGAGCTTCACTATTAGATTATTTAGTGTCATATCCCCTCGTTGGGAAAGTCTTACCCATCTGCAGAGATGCAGTCGGTGTAGACTGGGCCAAATATTATTAAATAGGAGTAGTAACTTGAAGCTATCATGTGAAAATATAGCTATCCAACCTCTCTACTTTGGGCAATATGCAACACAAGGTCAATTTTTCAGTAGTTTTCCTTCTCCTAGACCAGTTGCCATACCGAGGATAAAGAGCTCAGACTGCCCTATTTACTCATACCTGAGGATAAAACATGAATTAAGTGTTAAGCAATATCTCAGGGGCATTAATGAAATACAAACAGCGTCATCCAAAATTTTTATTCAGGTAGTATGATCACACAATGACGCTCCAGACAAATAATAAACACTAAGTTTTACTTATAAAATCTTAAAATTCTCTAATTCATCATGGAAATATATTCAACAGTGTGGCCTGATCTCTAAAAGGTCATGGTGATGTGGTCAAAGAACATGTTCATTCTACACATGGTTGAATCGAGGTAGAGCATATAATCTGGTCATGTAATTAAAGTGTTTGTCAAGATTAAATAGTTTCAATCAGAGAAAGAAGAAAAAAGGGAGCAAAAAAAGACAGCTAAAAGGGTCAGAGAAAAGAGATATTAAGTCCTTAATTCTTGTGTGGAATCTTTATTTGACAATATGAAAGGCTTGTATCTTGAAAACCACCACAAAATCTACATGCTGCAACAATTACATCCTTTCCATCTTCAGAGTATGGTCAGTTGTTTGGGCTTTATGACATATCAACCTTTATAGCTCCAGAGTGTGAGCGATGCCAATGATAACCTTCCACCACATTATTTACACAATTCAGACTATTGGTCATATTTACCAACCCCTCCGCTCGAGCAGGATATGACACAAGGTCAATTTTTAAGCAGAGATTTACAGGTTTGAATTCAGAGTTTTCCTTCTCCTAGACTAGTTGCCTCACCAAGGCTGAAGAACCGAGTCTGCCCTACTATTTACCCATAGCTGGAAGGAGAATATTTTGGATTCATACCTTTCCCAAGGGTATTAGTGCTATGTGAAATGCAATCAGTCAGGTCCAGGATTTGAACTCGTGTTGCTGTGTCCATATCCTGCGACGCTAACCATTACACCACGGGCACCTTCATTCAGACTATTGGTCTTATCTTCGTTGTTATACTTACAGCATATCAGCTGCTGTATTCAAGGTTTTCTTCAGGCATCTTTGTCATGAATTTCAATCCAAACTCTTTCCTCAATCCCCACAGGGCAAGACAGTTTTCATTTTGCTGTTCATGCCAAGGAATATTTCATATCAGTTGATTCATCATTATTTTCACTGATAATGTTGCCTCTCTTTTCACTGAATCTTGGTCCAGGGTTTGTTTTCTTTGATTAATGGCATATCAACCTATGCAAGTTATTTAATGCCAAAGCCATCCTTGTTAGAAAACAGTTGTGGTATTATTTAACATTCTGAATTCTGTGGAATTTAGATTCCAACTTTTGGGCCAGGAATTACTCTACCAGTCAGAACCTATTCTCCCCTCCTCCTGAGATGGGACCAGTTTTTATATCCATAGCCATGCTGGTAGAATTCTTTTGACTCTTCTAGACAATTCCACAATATTCAAGAAACAGGAAGTGCATGATCATTTCCTGTTTCTTTGGTTCCTTTTCTGCGGGTAGCCTCATGCTTACTCATGGTCATAGGAACATTTCACTCAACCATTAAAACCAGCACCAACATGACTTGACCATGATACATTACACAGATCCCATCCCTGCTCTGTGTGCGTTTGTGTGGGATCAGGGAGGAATTCCATTTGGATGCAATGAAAACTTAACAGAACTCACAAGAAAAAAAAAAAAAAAATTTCTAATAAGAAATCTTTTTCTAAAACAAACCACCTCATATATATATATATATATATATATATATATATATATAAATATAAATAAAATGAATTGAGAAAAAAAAATAACATGGCAATTCAGAATGAACCCAGAATCCACATAATTGCTGAAGTTAAGCAATGATGAGCCTGTTTAGCATCTAGGTAGGTGACCACTTAATAATAGCAGGTAGAGTAATCGATCCGAGTCCAGTGTACCAAACTTTAGTAAATAAAAATGAACAGAATTATCAGGCCCAGTTCAAAATGCAGGAAATCAACCCTTAATTCCACCATAAAATAATCTCTAGGCTTGTCAAACATTCTCACACATTCCACAGACAGTCAGATCCATGACATTTGTGGCCCAAAGTCTAATATAAATTAACTACAATTAGTGCCTTTTTTGGCACGCATGTGTGTAGGGGTGTAATAATAGTGAGCAGGGGGAGAAAAAAAATTTTAAAAATATCAAAAAGGCATGCCAAGTTCAAATTCCAGTTATTATTCATTCATTTTGCACTGAGAAAAAACATGTATCTATCCCTTCTCTCAATTCTCAGTAAAAACAGCAAGGGACAGAGAAAGTTTTCTAGCCTTGATAAAACAACTAGTCTACATGGCATAGCCCATGTAGAGTTATTTGATGCCTAGGTTAGGAAATTGCATTCATTGCAAATTAACATTTACATTTTCTGACTAGTTGTTCCAGAAAAGTTTCCTTTGCATACAGTCCAATTAAATAATTTTTAAACAGATCTATTTAACCCAAAGATAAAACTACTATTCTTGGTCAGAGTGGAACTGGGAGTAATGGCAATGAAGGGATACACCATGCTCCCGACATCTGGGAGAGTTTCAATCATGCAATTTAGTGTCATATTCAGGACACCCTTTTTGAGAAGTCTTACCCCCCTTGCAAGGAGGTACTACCTGCATATTCTAAATCCCACTCAGAGAAGAACAACTAAATTCAAACATAATATATTGCCTTGACCTATGATGAACCCAGTGGATGTAGTTGTCAGATACATCCAGCTGTAGATAAAATCAACAAAGTGATTACCAGAAAACAAGTAATGCATGGGTGAAAGCCGTGACCAATGGAGAACAAGCATTGTATGAGTGAAGAGGTGTGGCTTTGTTGGTTGTGTGGGAGTTTTAAAAATATATAAGGTCAAGGATTTTGGTTGAAGTTCAGTTCCCGCTGGCTGTTCCAACTCCCAACAGCTCCTTCGTATGTGCGAACTCTCTCCAACTGCTCTCCAGGGCCACACAAGAGTCACCATCAAAAAATAAAAATATTTTATATTTTCATATATACATGTTCGTCGTCGTTTGTCAAGATCCAGCTAAAAAAATCATAATACAGCCTGAAAGGATATTACCCTTTATTTCCAATGTCTCATTGATCTTTAAGAACATCAAAGTACAGCAGTGAATCAAGAATAAATTCAATAGAAAAACTCAGGAAGGGTAAAATAATAAAACAATCTTTTCGTATGCCAAGTAGTTGGTATCTTTTCTTTTGCTGTTGAGTCAGTTTTTGAACTCTTTCCTTTAAAATGCAATAATTAGCAGGCTAGTGGGTAGAGCGTTTGCCAATGTTCCAAGACACCTGGGTTCAATCCCAGGTCGCATCATACCAAAGACTTTAAAAATGGTACTTGATACCTCCTTGCTTAACACTCAGAAATATAAGGTATATATCAAAGGTTAGGAGGAGCAATCCAGAATATGGAGCAGCGCCCTCCCCTACACCTCAGTGTAGTAGCTATTGAAAAGGAAGCCTTTGTGTCACCCTTAACAACAGTCACCAATTTTACTTACTTTATTTTAAAGTAGGAAGTCCCATCCAAATTGGATTCATAGTGCAATAGGATTTTCCTCATTTCAGGTTTTTGGACTATTGTCTTCATCTTCATTGTTATTTCCACAATGTTTCGGACGATATGTCCTCCAGCCTTCTTCAGGTGTTTCTTGAACTCGAGAACCTTTATGGAACTTCAAACCACATCCTTTATTGAATCCACCGGGGTCGCCTGTTCTGATTCTGTTAGCCATAATCGGGTACAAGTCTTAAGTATTCCTGTATTGTTACTCGCCTGCAGTCAGGATTGAACCTGCAACCTCCAGATGATTTTCTCCTTAGAAGCTTAGGGAACCAACGCCTATAACCATTATGCCACGTGTCCAGCAATAGGATTTTCCTACCCTCTGTTTTCAGAGCAAGATTCATGAATTACAATAAATAATCATTTTTAATAGTCAGTTATAAAATAAGATTTGGCTGTTGTTTTTTCGTCTTAATATCAGTTGATAGATAAATTAGGTTCTTAATCCTATAAAACAGGTCTTATGCCAGAGAGTACAGGGTGTGACAGAAATACCTTCCCGCATTTTAAACTCTCACCAGTTTGATGCAAGAGGTCATATATGTCTTATCATCCACCACACACATACAATGATGTACCAGTGCACATTGTATGTTGGTTGTCAAAATATTTTCTCAAGCCTGGTGAATCTAATTGCTACAAAGAAAGCTCATTTCAAGTTATGTCATAATAATGACATTCTGGATTTTCTATCTGGAACAGCATCATCCCAACATAATGAGAAATGAGCATGAAAAGCTTGATGTAGCAATTCCAGCTCCATCAATCCAAAAAAAAAAGTGTTTAAACAGTAAAACACACAGTGTACACTGGTCCAAGTCAAGATTTTGAAAGCATTTTGTATCTATTAAAAAAAATTTTTTAAATAAAAAAAGAACTGGCATTAAAATCGAGTAAATTTATTTCTCTTTAAAACAAGTTTATTTTTCAAGAAGTCCCTATTTATGGACTAACATTTTTACTAACATTCTACCTGCTTTTTAATCAATCAACAAAGAAATTCTGATCCAATCGTTTATAACTACATCATTGGATCCAAAATATTCACCTTCTATGCATCTTTCAATTCTAAGACTAAATCAAGTCTGATGGGACCAAATCAGGGCTGTGCGCAGATTATAAAATAAAGTTTGTCAAAGTTTGTGCTGTTTGTCTTAAATGTAACCCAGACATGGTACTCATGACTAACAACCACTATTACTTATTACATTTATGACAGTTATTGGCAGAATTTTGAGCTGAAATTTTCACTGTACAGTAATCAGATTAATATCTAGCAAAAAATAAGTACAAAAAAGGTGAAAATTATAATACTTGTTATGCACAATGCTTTTGTTCTCTATCGTTAGGACATTACAAAAACATTAAGCAAATGAGTTTTTATAAGGTAAAAAAATCAGGATAAGAAAGTGTAGGAATTATTTACTGGGTTGTAGTCTTATGTCTCCAGGACTCCTCTCAGTATTCTAACTGATCTCGACAGTGCTGATATCAGGATTCTCACCCAATTCCAGTCTCTAAGAATATTCCAAGTGCTCCGATTATGATTGTTTTAACTGTCATCTTCATATTCCTACATTTATTCATTTATCAAAGTAAAATAAAAAAAATGGATTGTTTATATCACAGCTCAGCAGATCAAAGTACCTTCAACTCAGATGCCGTTATTTATATATCTAACCAAATTAGCTGGGGCAGTAAAATATACTGACTGCATCTCTGCAGAAGAGTTAGACTCCCCCACCAATGAGTGTCCTGGATATGACACTAAACAATCTGATGGTGAATCTCCAGCAATGCTCAAGTGCTTTGGTGAATATAGAGTACTCCTTCATTGTCATAGCTCCCAGGTCCACTCTGGCCTAGAGTGGTAGCACCTGATATTTATGGGGCAAAAAGAATTGTGTGACATTTAAACAATGTCTAAACAAATGACTAATACTAAACTAAATAGTTAGAAATAAAACTGATAATTTAAAAATGACAGGTGTTTAAATGAATTGTTAGATACCTAGCAATCCTTGGTGCCATATAACCGAGTGCAAATAAATGATTAATAGTAAATGAAACTTAGAAATCTTTTAAACCATTTAACTGTGCGCCAAAAAAAAAAAAAAAAAAAAAAAAAAAGGGGGGAAGAGAAAGCTCAATGAAAAATGTTAACAAAAAGGTGTTTACAAATCCTATTTAATATACACATAAAAAGAGTGTTTGGCATTAAGTAACCAACAAACATTGATATGCCATAAAACCAATTATCTATGTATCAATATAGGAAATAAACATACAATTTTATTTCAATATTGATTAAAAGCACTCAACATTTCATCACAACCAATTGTGTCATCATACCAATCAAAATATGTTATAACGTGACATTTACAGAGAACTTGAATTAAAATATATCCTGAAAATATATCCAGAAAGAAAGGTTATCTATGAAATAGAAAAATTTGACATTTAGATGACCATTTAAATTTATTAATAGTCAAAACTGATAAAACTGTACCAAGTTAAACTCCAATTATCCAAAAAGCATTTCCGACTCTACAGTTTTCCTTACTTTTACAAGGTGTAAGCAAGCAACAAAAACAGAATCAAAGTAAAACTCATTAGAAATTGATAATCATGATGTTTCATCAAAATAAAAGATTTTAAAAAATTGGGAAAACTAAAATTTTTACTTTAAGCTAATCTTTCTTTGGGGAAAGAAAAAAAAAAAAAAAAAAACACACAACAACAACAACTTCTACAAGACAGAAAAATGTACTTTTCTTTATAAATTAAATCAAACTTAGTCAAGACGAAATGTTGACATATAATTTAAACTCATTGGGAGTCCAACTTAGTACATTTAACTGCTAGAGACACCAAGTCAACGACATTGGGTACCCAATGAGGATCAGAGAACGGAGGAAATGCACATAGAAAACAGCGTAGGCAACTCAAATTCAAATCCTCGTCAAAATTGTTTTTATTTCACTTTGCACTAATGCCCCTTGTGAAAGGCATGAACCTATTTCTTCTGTTCCAGCAATGCGTAAATAGTTAAACAGATTGGGTTCTTTCATCTGAAGTAAAGAGTCTGGGAGACAAAAAAAAAATTGAATCCAAACTAGCTTTACACCATTTAAAAACTGACCTTGGATTATAACCTACCTTGAGTGAATGGGTTGGGTAAATATATAGAAATCATTGCTAACAAACTAAAAATCCCTTTCTTATTACTAAATGTTTAGTTTGGTTGATATGCTATAAAACCTAACCATTGTAAATTATTTGATGCCAAACACTGTTCATACACATCAAATATATATGATTTGTAAACATTTTGTTGATAACATTTCTAAACAAGCTTGAGCTTTTTATTTTTTTTTTTTTTGCACAGTTTCAAGTATTTCTATCTAATACATATATTTCTATTTGCTTAGGAAATGAATATTCTTTGCCTATTTAGTCTCAGTATTTTTCACAAATTTAGATGAACAAAAAATAAAAAATTTTCAAATACTCCCAAATTATATAAAAAAAAAAAAATTTTTTAAATCAGAATATTTTTTTATCTTATGGTAATTAAATTTGTTTTAATTAAAAAAAGAAAAAAAATTGACTGTTCAACCACTTGATGTCCCCAATGAATATTCTAGTGTCCCCTAGGACATCAAAACACAGCTAATCTCAAGCCCTTACCTAACTGTTCCCTTGTGTTCAACAAGTTCAGTTGCACCACACAAGCAAAATCAGGTTTTCTAATTAATTCTTAACAAATTTATCAGAACTAACCACTCTCCAATTTCTTGGAAAGACCGAGTATGTTACAGAGATTTTAGTGCTCATTTCATGTTATGTCAAAATGATGTTGTTCTGGATAGAAAAATTGACAATGCTTTGGTTTGAAAATTAAAAGATATTGAAACACTAACTCCAGAAAATGTCTTAACTGTGAGTGTTGCGCAATCTCTTACACAGTCCATAAACATGCTTCTTCGGTATTGTTTAAATAAACAAAAATTGTAATACATTAGAGAAATGGAGCTACAATTACCACTTGTCTAAGTTCAGTTGCACCACACAAGGGACAGTTCAAAATGCAGGAGGTGTTTCTGCTACACCCTGCAATAGTGGTATTTTAATTGTAATAAATTTTATGGAATTACAAAAAAAAAAAAAAAAATTATTTAAGTACATTTATAATAAAAAATAAAAAGAAATTTAACAAAAAAAAAACAAAAAAACAAAAAACATCAAATTTCTATGACTGGACATCATATGGATGCAGTTAAAGATGGTGGAATGCAGTGACAGGGGATAACAAACTGTAGTCAAGGGTGATCGAAAGGCTCCCTTTTCAATAGCTACTACACTGAAGTGTAGGGGAGGGCACTACTCCTTTCCCTAGATTGCTCCACTTTACCCTCGATCTGTACCTGATAATGCTGAGTGTTAAGCAAGGCCGCATCATACCATATTTTTAATCTTTGGTATGATTCGACCTGGGATTAAACGCCGGGCTCCCAGACCATTGGTGCACACTTTACCAACAAGGCCAATGACCCGGTCTCATAGGCCATAACTATCAACGCTTACTGACGAGTCCTCAGAATTTCCTTGTGTTTAAATTCTAAAAATTATTTTCCCATATATTCAAATGGGTAAATGAAAATTGAGCAATCCAGCCTAGAAGAGGAATTACTTTCAAGGAAAATATTAAGTATATATATATATATATATATATATATATATATATATATATATATATATATATATATAAAAACACACACATCTCAAGGTATTCTAACAGAACAGATTCCCTTGACTCTTTTGGTATCTATCACGGTCAGTCATTGTTTTTGCCAAGTTCTCTAGAGAGCATCTTATGTTCACACAATTGATGAATGCAAGTTTGGTTTTATGGCATTTCAACCCTTGTAGGTTATTTAATGCCAAATCCTCTTTATACATATCTATTAAATATATATGATTTGGTTTAGTTGGGTTTTATGGCATATCAACCATTGAAGGTTATTTAATGCCAAATCCTCTTTATACATATATATTAAATATGATTTGTAAACATATTTCATAGATACATTTTTAAATAAGCAGTTAAATAGTTTTAAGTATTGCTATGTAACAGAAACAATTTAATATCAGTCATTTATTCGCTCACATGTGAATAGATACACATGATATGAAAGAGATTGGTTTGTCAGTAACTTCAGTTTTATGAGTTAGAACTAATTTGTTTTCCCACTAGTATTGCTATTGTTTCTATAGTTAAATGGTTTAAATTACTATCGAACACTTATAATTCCATTTAATATTAATTATTTGTTAGCACACAGTTAAATGGTTCCAAGTATTGCTATGTATCAATTAAATATCAGTCATTTGTTCACACAACAGTTAATATAAAAACTGTTCTATTTCAAATAATTCAATTTAGCATAAATCATTTCTTTGCATGCAGTTTAAATGTCAAACAGTTCTATTTGACCGATAGATAGGACCCTATCAGGTGCTACCACTCCAGGCCAGTAGACCCTGGGGGTAATAGCAATTAAGGGGCACTTGGCATTCTCCAAAGTTCCAGCATTACTAGAGCCTCGCCATGCCATCAGATTGTTTAGTGTCATATCTAGACAATCGGTGGGGTAGGGGTGGGGTCTTACCACTCAAGAAATGTAGTCAGTGTATTCCACAGACTCAGTTGACTGGGTTAGCTGTTATGTGTAGTCTAAATCCAGTGGAAATGATTTTATTAGAGAAATGCATTATCAATATAACATTTTTGGTGGGTTCAATGAGAGAAAAAGAAATACTTTAAAATAAAAAGGTCCACAAGGGAATTTGTTTTTAAGTTATTTTTCTTCAACATGTGTTTCTGACGATTTATGATGTCTTCAGGAAGTAAACGTATATTTTCAGGGTTTTCTTGTTAATTACTTTCTCCCTAAATAATCCATGACAGCTAATATGCCCCAAAGACTGACCACCAGTCTTTCTCCCAAGTGCATGTGAGGAAGAACTTATATATATATATATATATATATATATATATATACACACACACACACACACACACACACACACTTGTGAGAGAGAACACATATACACCAAAACAGGAGCTTGTTTAGATTTCTATGGCTACAAAATTGAAGGTGGTGATTTAAGTCTGTGCCTCTTTGAAAACTATCCTGAACAATTAAACTAAGAATAGCAAATAATGGAAAGGGGAAGGAAAAGAGAAGGAAAGGGGAGGGAAAGAGAAAGGGGAAGGAAAGTGGGGAAAGAGAACAAGAGGGAAAAGAGAAAGGGGGGGGAAGAGAAAAAGAAAATGACTGCTTGATTTTGAAGTCTACAGGAGCAAAATCAGATTTAACAGGTTAAAAATAAATTTTAAAAAAAGTAGGAGACATGAGAAACAAGGGTAGGTAGACAGAAGAGAGGATATGAGAGGGGGGGACATGGTAGTGAGAAGAACAGTGAAAGGAATAGACAAGGAAAAAAGAAAAGAGGAACAGGGAAGGAGGAAAGAAAAAAAAAGAGGAACAGGGAAGGAGGAAAGAAAAAAAAAGAGGAACAGGGAAGGAGGAAAGAAAAAAAAAGAGGAACAGGGAAGGAGGAAAGAAAAAAAAAGAGGAACAGGGAAGGAGGAAAGAAAAAAAAAGAGGAACAGGGAAGGAGGAAAGAAAAAAAAAGAGGAACAGGGAAGGAGGAAAGAAAAAAAAAGAGGAACAGGGAAGGAGGAAAGAAAAAAAAAGAGGAACAGGGAAGGAGGAAAGAAAAAAAAAGAGGAACAGGGAAGGAGGAAAGAAAAAAAAAGAGGAACAGGGAAGGAGGAAAAAAAAAAAAGAGGAACAGGGAAGGAGGAAAGAAAAAAAAAGAGGAACAGGGAAGGAGGAAAGAAAAAAAAAGAGGAACAGGGAAGGAGGAAAGAAAAAAAAAGAGGAACAGGGAAGGAGGAAAGAAAAAAGAGGAACAGGGAAGGAGGAAAGAAAAAAAAAGAGGAACAGGGAAGGAGGAAAGAAAAAAAAGAGGAACAGGGAAGGAGGAAAGAAAAAAAAAGAGGAACAGGGAAGGAGGAAAGAAAAAAAAAAAGAGGAACAGGAAATGAAAGAAAAAAAAAAAGAGGAACAGGGAAGAAAAGAAAAAAAAAAGGAAAAGGGAAGAAAAGAAAAAAAGAGGAAAAGGAAAGAAAAAAAGAGGAAAAGGGAAGGAAAGAAAAAAAAAGAGGAACAGGGAAGGAAAGAAAAAAAAAGAGGAACAGGGAAGGAAAGAAAAAAAAAGAGGAACAGGGAAGGAAAGAAAAAAAAGAGGAACAGGGAAGGAAAGAAAAAAAAGAGGAACAGGGAAGGAAAGAAAAAAAAAGAGGAACAGGGAAGGAAAGAAAAAAAAAAGAGGAACAGGGAAGGAAAGAAAAAAAAAGAGGAACAGGGAAGGAAAGAAAAAAAAGAGGAACAGGGAAGGAAAGAAAACAAAAAGAGGAAAAGGGAAGGAAAGAAAACAAAAAGAGGAAAAGGGAAGGAAAGAAAACAAAAAGAGGAACAGGGAAGGAAAGAAAAAAAAGAGGAACAGGGAAGGAAAGAAAAAAAAAAGAGGAACAGGGAAGGAAAGAAAAAAAAAAAAAAGAGGAACAGGGAAAGAAAAAAAATAAAAGGCAAAAGGAAGTGTAGAAAGGTGAGATAGCAGAGAAGAAAAAACGGGAGGTAAGGTAAATGGAAAGAAAGCCTGTGGAGGGAGGTTTGAAGTCGAGAAAGGAAAAAACTGAAAGTTACTTTGTAGAAATTGCAACGTCTCAACACACATACACAACAAACAAAAACAATAAGTCCTAAAAGTACATGTACTGTGTGACATGTTTGGATAATAATGCAAAACTGTGACTCAGGCTATATAAAAGATAGCAATTAGAATATTAGCATCATCTGACTGCAAAGACAACTCCCTTCAATCCAAACCCCCACCATCCCCACTCAGCCAAGGGAGGGTGATCAGAGAAATGGGGGCAGGGAGAAGTAAAATAAAAATTGCTGACAAGTCTCAAAAGATGTCACAATCAAAGCAGCTGAACCAATCTTTCACAAAAAGGTGCAAACAGGCAGATATATTACAGGTAGTTATTTAGTAAAGCTTAATTTGGCACAAGGCAAGAAATATGGGGCACCCAATAAGAAAAAAAAAAAAAAAAAAAAAAAAAAAAAAAAAATCAATTACATGGCTCAGTTTTGATACTTTACTAAGCTTAGCTTGGCACAAGGTTAGGAAAACAGGGAACCCAGTGATAAAAATGATTTACCTTAGTACATTCCAATATTTGTATATAATCATAACCTGGTTAAAAAACAAACAAAAAAAAAAAAAAAAATATCAGGGTAGTTTCTATTTGAGCAATACACTATTCTCTAACTTGGAGAATAAAACAATTTCCAGTTCAATTTGCAACTGGATGATAATTTCCAGGGGAGGGAGTCTCCATTCATACTGAATTTCATTTTTCAATCATTCAAATTTTCAAAAATATTTAAATGCTAATTAGAATCCTTCACTCTTTAAACAGAACCATCAATACAACCATGGACCTCTTATAAGAAAGATCCAATGGTCCACAGGTTAACTTAAGTACAGATTTATCAAATCAAAGAGACTTGGTTTGGTTTCTTTGTTAAATGGCATATCAACATTCATGGGTTATTTAATGTCAAAGCTATTCTTGAAGAAAAATAGCAGTGATATTAATTAACACATAGCTGTGAGGATAAGAAGGTTTAATACCTTTTTCCTAAGAATATTAGTCCAAAAGTGGATGTAATAGAATGACTGAAGTTCGAACTCACTTTAAGGTTACAATCCAACACATTAACCATTAAGCCACAGAGATTCGGTTATCTTGGAGAAAATGGACTAAGAAATCAAAGTTCTGGATATGAGCACTTTCATTGTAAGTAAAGTTGGCGACTGTAGTCGAGGGTGACTCGAAGGCTCCCTTTTCAATAGCTACTACACTAAGGTGTAAGGGAGGGCGCTACTCCTTTCCCTGGATTGCTCCACTTTACCCTTGATCCTTACCTTATAATGCTGAATGTAAAGCAAGGTAGCATCAAGTACCATTTTTTGAGTCTTTGGTATGACTCAACCTGGGATTGAACCCAGGTCTCCTTGCCCATTGGCAAACACTAACCATTATGCCAATGTCTGGTCCTAAAAAAACTTTCATTGTACTTTAGGCCAATACCCTTGAGAAAGGCATAAATCCATTTATTCTTCCTCCCAGTTGTAAATAAATAGGGCAGACTGGATTCTTTAGTCTTGGTATGACAACCAACATAAAAGAAACCTTTAAAAAAAATTTTTTTTTTAATTTTTTAAAAAAATTTGAACCACTTTTATTTTGCTAAAAAAATTGACCTTGTACTGAAATGTAGGCATGCTTAAATCAATTTTTACAAATACATGTAAGTAAAGACAAAAAAAAAAGTTTTAAAAGTGTGCATGGAGGAGGAATGAAAGGTAGTTTTCAGGTTAATGAAAAGGTTAATGAGCTTTCTAAGTTTTCTTTGCTGCGTTTGCATATTAGACTCTGAAGGTGACGGAAAAAGAGAAATCACGAACAAGATGAAGACATACCATTCACCAAGTCAGAAAAAAAAAAAAAAAGTTGAAGCAAAGCCAAAAGGAGAGAAAGAAAGATGAAATTGGAATCTTCTTAAGCAAGACAAATGCTGAAATTGACACCCAACAGGTGGGTGGGAATTTTGATGCCTACTTAACAAACAACATTAATTCTAAAAATTGTTGGCAGGTAATATCTATTGACAGATATATTGTCTAATTGAGCAGCAATACTTCTTTGATGCATGCTTCATTAAAGATGACTGACATGGAGGAATAGAACAGGAATTCTATCAGGCTGTAACTGTGTCAGTACTCCTGTATGGCTTCACCACTTGGACTGACAGAAATGCTTCAAGAAAGCTAGATGAAAACTACACAACGATGTTGCATGCTGATTCTAAGAAATCCTGGAAGCAGCACCCCACAAAACAGCAGATGTACAACCACTTACCTCCCATCTCACAAATTAACCAAGTGATATGAACAAGATATGTTAGGCATTGCAAATTAAGTAAGGACAAATTCATAAGTGACATTCTCTGACAGACTACTACAACACATGACCACGCAAGTGTTCGCTGGCCAGCAACAACTTCCAAATTAGTTGTCTAAATTTCTGAGATGAAGCTTGATGATTTTTTATCATTAAAGGTTTTCGGACTATTGTCTTCATCTTTATTTCCACAACATTTCAGCCGATATGTCCTCCGACCTTCAGGTGTTTGTCGTACTCGGGAGCCAACATGGAACTTTGAACTACGCCCTTTACTGAATCCAGCAAGACACATAGCATAACGGTTATAGGCGTTGGTTCCCTAAGCTTCTAAGGAGACAATCATCTGGAGGTTGCAAGTTCAATCCTGACTGCAGGTGAGTAACAATACAAGAATACTTAACACTCGTACCCGGTTACGGCTAACAGAATCAGAACAGGCGACCTCCGTTGATTCAATAAAGGATGTAGTTTGAAAGTTCGTGTAGGTTCCCGAGTTCGACAAACACCTGAAGGCTGGAGGACATATCGGCCAAAACATTATGGAAATAACAAAGATGAAGACAATAGTCTGAAAACCCTTAATGATAGAAAAACTTCCAAATAAATTCATCAGCTTTGTGCCGACATTAGATACCATCGGGAGGACTTGCCAATATTGATAGATTATAGACAGAGGAGATAAGTCAAAGGAACTCATGTTAGCATGCCTTGAAGATGACAAGGAGTATTACAAAAAGTGTGTGTGTGTGTGTGTGTGTGTGTGCTCTCTGCCCCTGTGGGTTGGCCACTCATGGGGAATTTACTGGCTGCCTAATATGCTAACATGCAATAGCTCTTCTCATGAAGAGAGCACTCCAATTAGATAATGTATATATGTAAAAAGATATACATAAATTTCTCCACTCACACTGAGAGTGATGAGAGCTCTGGGGCAAGATGGTCAGCGGGGTTTCAATCCCAACTTGAAGCATTACATGTGTCTAGTCACACTGAAGAGTTGTGATACAACAAAACTGTCTGAATGACAACATATACACACAAGTAAAATTTTCTGTATCCAAGACTCATCCAAAAGATTGTTCAGTCCAAGTACTTTATGCTAACTTATTAGCCAATTCCAAAGAATGTTGAGAAAACTTACGAAATCAACATTTTGTTCATGTTGTGATGGAATTTATACTGATTGTAAGAAAAGTGTTCAGTTCTCCACTGGATAGGAAAATTCCATGTTGGTCTTGTTAATTTTAGATTTTCTCTGAGCAGGAGTAATATGAAAGATGAGATTGGCAATCTTAAAAAAAAAAAAAAAAAAAAAAAAAAAAAATTATTTCAATAAGACCTGTATAGAACTTATCCCTAAAAGATTTCAATTATCTTTAATGAAATATATCTATCTCTGTATAAGTCCTTTGACTTCAAGATGGAACGAATTCAGGAAGCCACTTTATTGCCACCTTCAAAAAGTTTTGGACCCAACCAGAGCCATCTTCGAGACAACAAATAATGCAATGACAAGTCATAGACATTTACATAAAGATAGGAGGAAGAACAAATGGGAAAGGAATTTACAAAAAGATTAAAATTTTACAAGAGGAAATAAGAAGAATTGACAGGAAAAGAGTTAAAGACATTTTAGAATGTGACTGCTATATTTGAAAATGATCTTTAAGGAAAGTTTGTTTATATATATATATATATATATATATATAAAAATAAAATAAACAAACTTTAACTCTTTTCCTGCCAATTCATGTGGATGACAATATGTACATGCTCCCCTACCCCCGTAGGGTTGAGCTCTCTAGCGAATGAAGTAATCACGTTGCCATTAGCGTATATGCAAGGCTGTTCATATATCAATTGAGCTCTCGGTAGCCATTAAGCGGATGTATGTAAACAATAGTAATTGTGATTCATAACCATTGAAAATTTACTTCACTGCTGCTGGTTTCCTTGTGGCTGAGGTGTAGAGTCTTGGATTAGCATTTGAGTCAACCGGGTTTTGATCCCAGCTACGGGAATCTAGTATGTCGAGCCACACTGATTAGTTCTGATAGAACAAAACAGATCTGTCTGTGGATGACAATATATATATATATATATGCTTCAAGAATTGAGGTTTTTTTCTTTGTGTAATAAGGTTTTTTTTTTCAGTTTGAAATTTTTCTGTATTTGGAAGAAATGGTACAAGATGGAACTAGTGTCAGATATATATATATATATATATATATATATATATATATATATATATATATACATACATACACACACACACACACTGAGGAAAGGCTAGAAAGCAAGAGATAGAAGGATATATGCACAGAGAGAGAGAGAGAGAAACACAGAGTGAGGGTTATGAGATATATATATTATAGAGCAAGGGGTATGAGAGATACACCGAGGGAAGACTAATATAACACACACACAATGGACACATACAAATACAGAAGCTAGGCTACACACACACACAATGGACACACACAAATACAGAAGCTAGGCTAGGCTAGGCTACACACACACACACACACAAATACAGAAGATAGGCTACATACATACATACATACATACATACATACACACACACACAGAGCTAGAATGAGATATATACTGAAGGAGAGCGAGAGATAGATATATGAGAGAGAGAGCCAGAGATATATACAGCAAAGAATAGAGTCATGTAGAAACATTTCTATCAAGAAAAGTCATGGTAGCCTTTCATTATCGCCCATATTCTCCCACCAGATCAATAAGTGATTTTATGATTATTTAACCTCTTCCACAAGAAGCATCGAGAGTCAATAACAAATATTACAGAAAATTTTATCAGAAAGTCATCTTTCAACAAACATCTCTAAATCCCCCCCACACACACACACTATTGATTATTTCATCATCAGTTTTAAGAGGAAATTAGTTTTGAAACTGAGGTTATATAACATTACTTACTGCTAAAGAATCTCAATGAAAAGTAACATGAGCACTCCCTTTATTTGGTTTGTTTCTTTGTTTAATGGCATATCAACTCCTTATGGGTTACTTAGAGCCAAAATTTTGCATAGGTTTGATTGTAATCATATCTATTTAAGATTTGGGTTATTTAACAGCATACCAACTCCTTCAGAGTTATCTAAAAGTGAAATTTGATTTATTTGTAAATGGTTGATTGTGATAACTTTTTAATGTTCATTGCATTTTTTTTTTTAATTACTTTTATTTATCTATTTTGTCTACAATCATTAGTTTATTCAGTTATATCAAGTATTCCTATCTAATACAAAAAATTCTCACATACTTAATACATGAAAATATACGACTAATACTAATAATCTAGACGAATCGACGGTCTCAAAAGATTCTTATCTAACACTAATAATTAGTAAACCAGCTCTTTCTCCCGAACAGTAGCTATTATTACAAGTGGATTGGGGAGTATGGCGATGAAGAAGTACTCCACACTCTGCAGAAGTGGAGCCTCACTACCAATTTAATGTCATACCAGGACACTCACTGAACCTACCTTTGCAACGGATACACTATATTCTAAGCCTCATCAACAGGGCAACCTTTCTCCCAGAACGTGGCTAGAAGGCTGGGGATGCAAAATACACAGAGTGCATCTCTGTAGAGGGTTAGGACTCCCCAAACACGTGTCCTAGATATGACACTAAACAATCCGATGGTGAGGTTTCAATAATGCTGGGGATGAGGAGTACCCCTTCATTGCCATCACTTAAAAATGGTACTTGATACCTCCTTGCTTAATGCTCAGCCATACAAGTTATGTATCAAGGGTAAAGTGGAGCAATCCAGGGAAAGGAGTAGTGCCCTCCCCTACACCTCGGTGTAGTAACTATTGAAAAGGGAGCCAACAGGTCACCCTCGACTACAGTTGCCAACTTACTTATTTAACTGTAAAATTAAAAAAAAAAAAAAAAAAAAAAAGACAGAAAGAGAAAGAAAAAATGCTTAGGCTTGTTTAAAAATGTTATCGATAAAATGAGTTTAAAAATCTTATTTAATATATGTATAAAAAAGATTTGCCATTAAATAACCTACAATGATTTATATACCATAAAACCCAACCAAAAAGAACCAAATGGGTTCTATAAACAAAGAGGAAGAGAAAGAAATGCTATGCAATTTTTCAAAGTTGGATAAAGTACGACAGCAAATAATTGTAGAGATTTAACTAGAGTCAGAGACTTTTTTTTTAACACTCATTTGAAGATGAACAAACAATGACGAATATTACTCATCTATATAACTTGAACCCTTAGAATCCGCCAACTGTAAGCCAGGCTTCAGGGTAAGACTGCCTTCACAAAGGAGGTATCTCCTTGGTAGGAAACTAACCTGCGTCTGGAGGTGAGATTCCAATTCAAACAGCTCTAGAAGAGTACAGTCACATTGATGTCATTACTCCCAGGTCAACTGACCCTGAATTATAGTACCAGATTGGGTTCCATCTATGGCACAAAGAGACCTGTTTGAAAATGATTCTTACTCAGTAAGAACACTTGACACCCTATTCCTGTTTGCAAATTATTCATATTAAGAAGAATTGTTTGAAGCTAAAATTGTTTATTCAGGATTATTATCAAAAGAGGTAGAAGTTATTTGAAACCACATAATTGTGTGTAAATTATTCATATTATATCAATGGAACATTGAATTTACAAATAATCATGATTACTAACATTTATGAATGAAACAAAATTGGGAATCAAAATCATCCATAAAGAATTGATATGCTGTTAACTAAATCTATGGGCAAATCCTACCTTATATCTAATAAATAATGTGCAAGGTTTTCACTTCGTTTAAATACTGAAGCTATAACTGGGGTTGAAAAAAATTATAGGAGTTATCCCCCCTTATTTTCTCAAAATATGCTGATAAGGCTCTGAGCATTAAAAAAAAAAAATCAAAGAAAAAAAGAAAAAAGGAGGACAGCCACCAGTTGTTATTCATTGCCAAATTGATATTAAGTTGAGTATTATCTCTATCCAGCCTCTATTTCTACAAAAATGATATTAATAAATGTAAGCTAACAGGCAAGAATCAATTGCTTATATTAACAAGCATGCACCAACAGGTAAATGGATTTAAAGCAATGAATGTTCAGCGATAAACACTTATGAGACACACACACACAAAAAGAAAAAAAAAAAAAAAAAAAAGTAAATATAAACATACAGTGAAAGCAATTCCCTAACCTCTAGGCATAAGATAATCCTTGGCAGGTTAACATGCTGTTAAAAATGTTTTTTTAAAATAAAAATCAATAAAAAAAACTACTTAAACTTTTAAGATGAATGCAAACATGAGCTTGAATCTCACCAAGAGCTTATAGCTTTTTTTTTTTTTAAATTTCAAATCTGTACTATGCCTGATTGATTCTAGTCGCATATTAACCCGGCAAGTATTACTTCATGCTAAAATGTTAGGGAATCACATGCATTGTATGTTCATATTTACATTTTTTGCAGAGTTGTTTTTTAAGGGGTTTTTTTGCACATAGTCCTATCAAATACCAATAATTTTTAAAACAGATCTATTTGGCTTATAGATAAGGCCCTTAAAGCTACTACTAATCAAAGTGGACCTGGGAGTAATAGTAATGAGAGGATACTCAATGTTCCCCAGAACAGGAGCCTTACCAGCAGAAGCAGTTTAGTGCCATACACAGGATACCCATTTTTTTTTGGGGGGGGGGTTACTCCCACTGCAGAGGAATACAGTCAGCATATTCTAAGCCCCACCAATGAGGGTGGGCACTATTCCAACACTGACTGCCGAAAAGAGTTGCAATTAAGAAAAAGAAAAATGCTTAACAAAATGACCCACTAACACATTAAAAAAACCTGAGTCGATATTATCAACAACATGGAGGCTGTTTTCAACGGCACATGATTAAGCACTGTTTACATTGCCTTCACCCAATGCACACTCACCCACCAACACCATTTCTCCAGAAACAAAATGCAAATCAACTGATTCCCATATACCAATGGCTTCTTTTACGAAGTGTTTTTTTTCTTTTTTTTTTTTTTTGCAAAGATATAGAAGCTGCCATTTTCTTTACTATCACTTCCTGTTTCCTTGTCTTTTCAGAAAGGAAAAGATTTTTTTTTACCTACCAGCACTGAGACCAAACTGCCTGTATCAATTTAAATACTGGATTTGGTTGGTTGGGTTTTATGGCATATCAACCATTGTAGGTTATTTAATGCCAAATCTGGTTTATTTATATACAATAGATATATAGGATTTGTAAACACGAGTAACAATTTAATAAAACATCAAACATTTACATATTTAAATGATCAGTTCTATTTCAAACAATTCAATTTAGCCTAAGTCAAAGTTATATAGTTCAAGTATTTCTATGTATCACAAACAATTCATTGAAACATCAATCATTTGTTGACACACAGTTGAATGATCAAACAGTTCTTTTATAAACAATTTAGCCAAAGTCATTTATCTGTGCTTAGTTTAAATGTCAAATAGTTCTATTAACCTACAGATAGGATCCTATCAGGTGTTACCACTCCAGGTCAGAGTGGACCTAAGAGTAATGGCAATGAAAGGGTACTCTGTATTCCCCAAAGGTACAGCATTACTGGAGCCTCATCATAAGGTTGTTTAGTGTCCTACCCAGGACACTTATTTAGGAGGGGAGGGTCTTACCCACTGTGTAGAGATGCAGTCAGTGTATTCTGCAGCTCCAGTCAACTGGGCTACTAAAATATTAGGTGTTCGTAAAGTCCTGCAGGAAGTTTAAGATATCTCAAAGATGGCAGTCACGTTCAAGTGTAATACTCAACATGTAAATCAATAATAAAACTGATGTTATAAATTTAAAATAAAGAAAAATGTTAATGTCTTATTAGAATTACTTTTATTTAATTAAACCTTTATTAATTAGGGTTATGTTTATTTTAAGCTGAAGATGTATAATGAATTACATTATTGCATAGTAACCAGGTCATTGGCCTAATAAGTAGTGTTCACCAATGGTCCAAGAGACCAGGGTTCAATCCCAGATAGAGTCATAACAAAGACTCAAAAAAAAATGAAAAATAAATAAATAAATAAATAAATGTACTCGATACCTCTTAGCTTAAAACTCAGCATTATGAGGTAGGGATCAAGGGTAAAGTGGAGCAATCCAGGGAATAGAGTAGTGCTCTCCCCTACACCTCGGTGGAGTAGATATTGAAAAGGTGCCTTCAGGTCACCCTCGACTACAGTTGCCAACTTTACTTACAGTTTAGTAAAAACTAACAAAAAAAAAAAAAAAAACAAAAAAAAGTTTAAATAGATTAAAAAAAATTTCACTCCAATTTAAATAACGTTTCTCTCTAAAACTTTGTAAAATTCATAGCAGGAAAATATCAATTATATATTCTTTTATATGGCTATTTTTAAATTTATCATTACCAGTTTCAACTGGTTGCAGTAAATTTTTGAAATTGACAAAGTAGGGTAAAATTTTAAAGAGGAATTAAATCGAATGGATTTCTGACATGTCTGTGCCAGTTAAGACACTAGAAAACAAAGTACTTCAGCTAGTATAGTTAAGAATCTATAAAATCATTCAAAATTACAATGTTATTTTATACGATTACCCTTTGACAGGAAACTTAAAACTAATACAGTCACATCAATCCAGAGCTCGTACCAAAGCTAGTTGATAAGTTTTAAACTTTCATCTGCTGAGTAAAAATTAATTACACTTTCTGAAAACATTACAAGAATATATTACCAAACATGAAATATCTTTATTTTGTCAATGACTCACAGACAAGCCTTTTCTTTATTTTCTATGCATTTCTATAATAAAATCATTAAACAACACAACAGCTAGCCCCAGTCGACTGGGACTGTAGAATACACCAACTGTATCTCTGCAGAAGGGTAAGACTCCTGCCAACATGGCAAGTGTCAAAACGTCTGACGGCGAGGTTCCCGTCTTGGAGATTTGAGAAATATGAAGTACCCCTTCATTGCCATTACTCTCAAAGTGATAGTAGCTGCTAGGGTTCCATCTATGGGTCAAATAGAACAGTTTAATCATTGATTATACTTGAAACCATTTAAATATTAAGTGTTTTTGGCAGAAAATAATCTGAGAGTTGATTTGCCATGAAATTCAACTAACCATATAATAGCACTATTCTATCAGTAACACTTTGTATAGAAAATAACCAAAATGAAGAGAACAACTGGAGCAATTGTGATTTAGTTAGTTAGCAGCAATACAAAAGTATATATATATATATATATATATATATATATATATATATATATATATATATATAGCTACCTGACCCTAGTTTTAGATACCTATATATAACGAGGATGAGCTTTAAAGTTCAAACACTGACCAAGATACTGACCCAGGATGTGACCAAATGAGGTTTATTTTCAAGTCTCCCTTACAGTCGACATACTTCTTCTATTGGTGTTTAAGTGATTGGACCTCACTATAGAAACTTTTCAGCACACACCCTGATAGATAAGCAGACACTGTCAGAAAATAAATTGCAACAAGAAAGATGACATGGATCTATGGATTCTAAATTTTATCATATTTACCAACCCCTCCACTTGAACAGGATATGACACAAGGTCACTTTTTTAAGCAGAGTTTAGCAGGTTTGAATTCAGAGTTTTCCTTCTCCTAGACTAGTCGCCTCACCAAGGCTGAAGAACCCAGTCTGCCCTACTATTTACCCATAGCTGGAGGGATAATAATTGGATTCATACCTTTCCCAAGGGTATTAGTCCTATGTGAAATGCAATCAGTCTCGTCCAGGATTTGAACTCATGCCGCCGTGTCGATTTCCTACAACGATAACCATTACACCACGGGCACCTCTGGATTCTAAATTTCATTGATACCCCCTCCTTATTTCAGAACCTGTACACAATGATTTGTGCATGTGATTAGGTATTGTAATCCGGCCATCTCTGTTTAATCAGGAATAAATTGGAATATTCAAGACAACACTCTTAGCAGGGAGTACGCCAACTACATCTTCGTCAAAGGGATAAGGGTGTTCCGAGTAGAACGCTAAACTGAAATAGGTGGTGAGGCTCCAGTTCTAGATTTTTGAGGAGTGCCATTAATTCCAGGTCCACAAATCCAGAGAGGTAATACCTGCCACCGTTTCATCTATGGTTCAAATAATTCAATTCAAAAATCCCTAGTGTCAATATAGGAATACTTGAAACCCCATAAGCATAAATTATTTGAATAGGCTAGGTTTTGGTTTCTTTGTTTAATGGCATATCAATTTTTCAGGGTTATTTAATGCCAAAGCCATTTTTTCAGAAGAACAGTAGTGGTACAATTTAGCCCATAGTTGGAAAGGATAAGAAGGTTCATGACTTTCTCAAGGGCATTAGTCAGAAAGAGAATGCAATAGCACGACTGGAGTTTGAATTTGATTTCTAAAATGTTACAATCCAGCACATTGGCCACTACACAACAGGCAGCACCACCTATATTCAGAACAGTCGCAAGAATTTTTTTTTTAACAAATTAGTTACTTAAAACCATGAAACTGCTTACTATATATATATATATATATATATATATATATAAATAAAATTGGCATTAAATAAGCCAACTCAAGTTGACATGCCATAAAACCAATCAACCAACCCAAACCAAACTCAGATGGTTGCTATTTTACAGTCCATCAGTATAACTCACCCTGTAAATCTACAGCAATGAGGAAACCGCACAGAAATAGAAGGATATATAAGAGATCAACTTGTGTCAACCTAAGGTAAATTTCGTTAAATTCAACAAGTGCACTGTCTGTACTCCCAGAGCACATCAGTTGATAGAAGCTCAAAATCCAACCATTTTAACTTATCTTGTACTCTTATCCTGGATCTAAAGGCTTTTTTTTTTTTTCTTTCAGATTAGGCCCAGTCAGTCAACCATTATCAACCAACTTCCTTTAAAGAAATGAGTATAAAACAAAAAGTGGTTTGTTTACAATGATGTAAAGTTGGCAACCGTAGCCAAGGGTGACCCGAGGGCTCCCTTTTTGATAGCTACTACACCAAAGTGTAGGGGAGGGGGCTACTCCTTTCCCAGGATTGACCTACTTTACCCTTGATCCGTACCTTATAATGCTGAGTGTTAAACAAATGCAATTATTACGATGCTCCAAGCAACCCATACGCTCCAAACTCTGCTTCAAAATGATCAATTTTTGATATTAATTCTGCAGTTTTACCTACAATACAACTAAAATAAAATGCTGTGTCATGTCGTACAGGAAATTAAAAGTTAATTTTTTTTTCTTTAACTTATTTCTTTCACTTCTCTTACCAATAAGAAGACATTCAATTCTTTTTCCAACCCCCCCCCTTTTTTTTACTAGTTTTCATCTTTTATCTCCATTTTTATTACTCATTTACACCTACCAAGTAGGAATAAATGTAATCTTAAGTTTTCTAAATTATTGAAATGAAGCATTCTTTCAAGTGATCATATCTGAATATCAATTAATTCTGTGGTTTTTATCTATAAGATGAGGGCACCAAGAATGAAGTCTTGTAACATGCGGTAGAGGAAGCAAAAAGTTCAATCAAACAATACAAATAAAAAGATAATGTTTTTCTGGGCCATTGGCTTAATGAGTAGAGTGTTTGCTAATGGTCCAGAAGACCGGGGTTCAATCCCAGGTTGAGTCATACCAAAGACAAAAAAAAAAAAAAAAAAAAAAAAAAAAGAGCATTTGATGCTGCCTTGCTTAACACTCAGCATTGCAAGGATCAAGGATAAAGTGGAACAATCCAGGGAATGAAGTAGCACCCTCCCCTACACCTCGGTGTAGTAGCTATTGAAAAGGGAGCCTTTGGGTCACCCTCAACTAAGGTCGCCAACTTACTTTATTTTATTTATTTGTTGATAAAATTCAAATATTTTTCCAGATTTTTCAGCTCAGAAGTTTAGGGGCCATGTTATATACACAACTAAATAATTCCCACCACCAGCCATATACATTATCATATTCGGGACATGATGACCTAAAGTTAGACCTTTCATCTAAACTAATGTATTTTACATTGTTACATAGAAATGCCTATTGGAATGTGTTTGTTTATAATTTGTTTTCACCACAAGCTTGTGTTTGCTCAAAACACTGGAAATTTTGTGTTTTAAGATAAAATTATATAAATTTTTATTTCTAGTCAGTATGAACCAATAAATAAAAAATAAAACAAATGACTAACTATAAAGTTGAGATTACATTCAACAGCTAAAAATTCCCAAAAGTCAGTGTATATATAATACGCAATAATTTTTTTTCCCCAGAATTTCTAAGTCGAACATCAGTTAGGGGTGCATGTCATACATGTTTTGGTGTAATACAAAAATAATTACAGCAAGAGAAATATCTGTTCAAAAGCACCTTACCCAGTCAATTTTTAATTCAGTATTTTCCTTCTCAAAGACTGGTTGCCACTACAAGGTTAAAGAGCAGGAAAGAGAAGAGTTGGATTTATACTCCATTTGAACACCCATGTGTTGAAGCAAAATGCAGAGACCTGTTCTCCATTCAATTAAAAAAATAAATTAATAAAATAAAAATTAATAAAAACGATAAAAGTATCTGTTAGAGCCCTGTATAACTTAAAGATACAGTCAGTATTTGAGATGCGTACCAAAGGAAACATTTTATTAAATACACCATTCCACTCATTATTACATACAGCTGGAATTTAATGCCACAAAATTTCCGGCTCCGACTTGGAAAAATCCGAAGAGATTACTGAATGAACTGTACAGAGAAGAAAACCAAAGGAATGCATCATCTAAAATGTGATGGGAAAAGGAAAAAAAGATTAGGATATTAGTCCTATTAACTCTTGCAATAACAATGACTCACATTTAAATTCTGAATAACACTGGTATTTTTTTTTCTTCGTTGGTTTCGGTTGGTTATGTTTTATGGCATATCAACCCTTGTGCCTGATCCTGCTTATAAATATATTATGTGGTTTGTAAACGAATAGTTTGTAGGTAACATTTTTAAACAAGCTACAGCTCATTTGTTTGCCTAAGTGGTTTCAAGAAATGCTATTTAACGCTAATAATTCCATTTAATATCAATCACAAGTAAAGGAGAGAACAGTTCTATTTGACCAAAAGATGGGATGTTTCTATTTTAGGATCAAATCAGCTCTCAGGCAAACTCCAGGTATCTATCGACTGTTTTCCTTTACTTTCACTGTCATCAATTGGTTTTTCCTTTAAATGCATATCATTTTCTTGAAAATGTGTTACTCTTCACACAACATTATGTACCATTAAGTCTTAATCACACCTATAACACATTCTGTACTTTGTCTCTTGATTTCTCTGCACCAGGTTCAAGAGATTATATATATCACACACTATATATATATTATACATACAGAGCCAGAAGTAATCTACCTCAGTTTCACCTACCAGATCAAGATAATTCTGAGGGTCAGCCCAAATAATGTTTTATTGAAAATGTAGCCACTAGAAAGAATTAAAAAATTAGCATATTTAAGGGAAAAAAAGGTTTTATTTGCCAAGTAAACAGGCTTTTCTATGCCAACAAACATTAAGTATCTCCGATCTTGGGTTGAGTAATTCATTAGAAGGATTATAAGAAAGATATAACAAGTTAATCCTCCATACAGGAGGCAGTATTTATCCCCAGCCTTATATTTACAGTTTTTTTTTTTGGGGGGGGTTATACTATCTTCATTTTAATATAGGATCTGTACTTTGCTTTTTTTAATTCCACCCCTTCCCTACACAATTACATAAACTAGTTCGGTCTACATATTTCTTCATGTGCCAAACTTTTTCTATGGTTGTAATAGATTTTCTTTTTTCATCACTATTAACATTATCTTATATATATATATATATATATATATATATTTACTAATATAATTTTAATAAAAGTAAGGTTATTTATTATATATATATATATTTTTTTTTTTTTTTTTTTGTTAGGTAAATTCTAAGCTAGGTGGGTTTTTGGTGAATATAAGACGGCACTTTCTTCTTCAGCATTAGTCGGAGTTAGACTTCATGATGATCTGATAAGGTGAAACTTTAAAAGATTTCCGACTCGCGATTTAAGTTAATTTTTATATATATATATATATATATATATATATATATATATATATATATATATATAAATAAACATGATTAGTGTTAGTAGCATATCATTTACTTTCATTTTTTTTTTTTTTTGATGAGACATTGTTCATTATCATTAGTACTATTATTAAGGAGAGTCAAAAAGTTTTGCAATATTTTGCAAAGCATTCATTTGCAGTGTGTACATGTATATGTGACTAAAGCAGTTCAAGCTGTAGTCAATAGTATGATGCTAGTTGGTATGCTGACATGTTATGCACTGCTTCATATGTGGGATCTGAAAGCTGCACAGATCAACAAGGTCTAATTCTGAAACTTTACAAATTTGAACTGGGCCATAATACCCCAGTAACAACCAAAAGTTTTTTGTTGTACAAAATGTGAAGTTGCAGTTGAACACAGAACAATAACAGCCAGATGGTTGAATTGAGTTTTGTTTAGCGGCATATCAACCTCTGTGAGTCATTTAATGCCAGAAGGGTTAAATTGCTTTTGTCTTTTATGCATGTTTTAGGTTTTAAGGTACGAGTTTTAGTTATATTTTATTATATTTGACTAGATTTTAATGAAGAGATTGATTTCTTTTAGAAAGCTTAAGATTTCCTCTGGTCAGGTGGTTGAAGAAATTTGAGTCAGCTTGTATGAACACTACCAAGAATGGTCAGGTAGACAAAAAAAAACAAAAAAAAAAAAACAAACACATTCCGAGGTCATATTCCAAGCAATAAAAGGTAAATCCAGAGAGAAACTGGCAAGCGCAGCATCTCACAGTACAGTGGGCTTCATCACCATCACAGACTCATCGAAAGCATCCTGAACTGCAGAATAGTGTCATCACATTAGCTAAACATTGCAAAATTTTTGACTCGCCCTCTTATTTCACCTAAAAATTTTTATTATTACGACTTACTTGGATTGAACAATGGCATTAAGAAACAGCTGATCAGTAATTTTCAGATTCCCCCACACACACACACACAAACAACAAAAGATTTTGAGAATAATACAAATACAACCCCCCACTTTTAGTTTCAAAATAGTCTGTTGATTCCTACAAATCAATTCAAACCATCGACTCGTCCAGTCGACTGGGGCGGTAGAATACACCAATTGCTCCTCTGCAGAAGGGTAAGACTTCCCCACCAATGAGTCTGCTGGATATGACACTAAATGATCTGATGGTGAGTTTCTAGTAATACTGGAGCTTTGGAGGAATGCAAAGTGAGTTTCTAGTAATACTGGAGCTTTGGAGGAATGTGGAGTACCACTTCATTGCCATCACTCCCAGGTCCATTCTGGGCCAGAGTGGTAGCACTTGTTAGGGTCCTATCTATGAGTCAAATAGAACAGTGTGCTTGTGCTAAACTGAACTGCTTGAAAGAACTGTTTTGACATTTAACAGTGTAAACAAAAACTCTACTTATACTAAACTGAACTGTTTGAAATAGAACTGTTTATATGTATAAAAATTCATCAAATATTTGTTAGATTAGTAAAGTTCAATTTTTAGAGGTTCTTGAGAATATCCAAGACCTCCAAATAAATAGAAGGCTATTGTCCTTGTCATATGTGGTGAAAACATATCAGAAACTTCTTTTAAATCGGAATATTTATCCTTAACTTCAATTACAAGAAGCCATTTCCTTTATTTTTAATAATGAACATTTTATAACCCGCATGCAATAAAAGTAACTACTGCTTATGAATAATTATCCGAGACTTTAACAAAAGCAACACGACATCACTTATTTCTAATAAGGGCCATCTTACAACCTATATGTGATATAGGTAAATACAACTAATTTGACTCCTTTAAATAGAAATAATTATCCAAAACTTTTATTCAAGAGACAATGTCCTTTATTTTTAACAATGACCATCTGAAAACCTGGATGTAATATGAGAAAATTACCGCGACTAAAGGAGGGGGGCGGTGTCGCCATTGCGTAGTAAAGTAAACGAGTTTTAACTCAAGTTGCACCATTACATTCACTTTCAGATAAATACTCTTGAGAAAGGCATGAACCACCTTTATCCCCACCAACAGATAGGGGTTAAATAGTATCATGGCTGGTCTTCTAGGAAGATGGCTTTGGCATTAAATATTCCCATGAAGGTTGACGTGCCATTAATAAAAAATATTACATAAGCATTTATTCCCAACTCACAGGGTATGTTGTGATTGACAGATTGTGTCCAAAATAATAGTATTGCGCTCTCTCTCTCTATAAAGAGGTGTGTGTGTGTGTGTGTATATATATATATATATATATATATATATATCTCGGCAGGATTGCCTACAGTGTACTGCCGATACCAATGGTTCCCAACTGATTTTGGGCAAGGCCCCACTTTGGTATTTCTAAAATTCGAATGCCCCCCTCTGTAATATTTAATTCTTGCATGTTCAAAATTTTACAGCAATTTATGTGAAGGAAGCTTAAAAGGCAATCAACTTGGTCTCTAAACACCAAAATATTGCATTCCCAACCAAAATATTACCATGCCCCACATTGGAAATTCTGTGGGTAACAGAAATTACACCCCGCAGAAGAGGTCAGCAAGAAACTTTAGGTTTAAGGCCTTAAATTAAAACCAACAGTCCTACTAGACACATAACCCAGCAAATAAAAGCAGAGTTAAAAGTATCTAGTTACCAGGTTCAATCCTGGATAGTGCACAAACAAAATAGGATGAAAGAAAAGAAAAAAAAAAAAAAGTAGTGGAAGGAGATATATATATATATCTCACACAAACAATTCCATCTATCAATCCATATAATGTACATATTTACTCACCCCTCCACATGAGCAGGATGCAACACATGTACAATTTTTTAATGCAGAATTTAACAGGTTCCAATTTGGAGTTTTCCTTCTCCTAAATTGGTTAACATACAAGGTTAAATTATCCAAATTCTGCCAAAAGTGAAGTGTACTAAGTGCGCACTCTGCCTCAGATCTAAGTGTTGAGTCTGTAGCCACGGGAATCCAAATACAAGGTGCAGCAGATATACCCCTACATTTTTAACTATAGTGGTGCAAGTGAACTTAGGCAAGTGGCAATGGTAGCTCCATTGAGCTATTGTCTTACCATTCCCCACCAAAAAATATGATTATGGCTAGGACAAGGGCAACCCATGCATTTGCTGTTGAAGTGTATTATAGGATAGAAAAATCAATACTGCTATGGGTTAAAAATTCTATCCAGAACAGCATCATTCTGAGTTAAGATGAAATGAGCAATTACAGATTACCTGTCTTAAAAAACTCAAGACAGCAAATGTACGGTGTGTACCAGTCTAAGACATAACTGATTATATGGAAGGGGGGGGGAATCATACAACAAACTAGATGGAGCTACTATACCCACTTGCCAAAGTTCGTTTGCCCTACACAGGTGGTAATTTAAAAAAATGAGAGGTATTTATGCTGTATTTACCAACACAGAAAAGAACGATGAATAAAATGTTCAATTCCTTCAAAATACTCCAAAGCATTCAAACACCTATTTCCATAGGGAGAAAGATCTCGAAAACACTTATACCTAGCACAGTGCAAATCTTTTTGAAGTGAGCGCATAAGATATGGCTCATCAGGCAACTGCATTACAATAAAAAAAAAAAAATAAAAATAAAAAAAAAAGAATGAATAAATAAAGTTAAGTATACATTGTAGCTACCTCAACCATTATCACTATAGAAAATCATACATGTAAGCATCCAGAGTGGAGCTGGGAGTTATGGCAATGAAGGGTACTCCACATTCCCCAAAGCTCCAGCATTAACTGAATCCTCACCATCAGATGGTTTACTGTCTTACCCAGGATACTCATTGTGGGGGGGGGGATCTTACCCCTCTGCAGAGATTCAGTCAGTGTATTCTACAGCTCCAGCTGATAGGACTTCCAATAAATTAAAGTTAATTGTACATTGGAGCTACCTCGACCATTATCATACATGTAAGCATCCTCTTTTTTGGTAAAAAGAACTTTTCTCTAAAAAATTTAAGTCTTAGGGAGGCCATTCGGAAAGCAGTATGGGCTGCATACAACCTGTGGATAGCAGTTTGCCCACATGGGCAGCATGCTACCCACAATGCCAAAGCCTTGTTTTATATTCATGTGACTGATATAAAGTGTGGCTTTGGCATTGTATTCCTTTAAATTTCTTCCAGATTATTAAATTGTCCCAAGATGAATTTTCAGCTTTGGAAACAAGAAAGTTTCATTTGGTTTGGTTTTATGGCATCTCAACTATTGTTGGTTATTTAATGCCAAGTCCTGGTTTTACATGATTAAATATATGATTTGTAAATACATTTTGTAGATATACAGTTAAATTTCTAACAGTTCAATATAGCATAAGTCAACACAGTTAAATGGTTCCAAGTATTGCTATGTATCAGACACAATTCAATTAAACATCAGTCATTTGTTTATACCTGTTAAAATGATCAAGCAGTTCTATTTCTAATAATTTAGCAGAAATCATTTGTCAGTCAATAATGTCAAACAGTTCTATTTGACCCATAAATAGGACCCTATCAGATGCTACCACTCTGGGCCAGAGTGGACCTGTGATTAATAACAATGAAGAGGTACTCCACATTCCCCAAAGTTTTAGCATTAAGTGGACCCTCACTATCAGATTGTTTAATGACATATCCAGGACGTTCATTGGGGAACAGGTAAAGGGTTTTTTCCACCTTTGTAAAGATGCAGTCTGTATTCTACAACTCCAGCTGATTGGATTTCTAATGAATAATAAAGTTTCTGCTGATCAGATAACACTAGAGTGTCGATGTATCAGAGTTTATAGGACAATGTCACTTCATTGTATAACCCATAAGGTTTGGTTTGGTTTCTTTGTTTAATGGCATATCAACCTTTATAGGTTATTTAATGCCAAAGCTATTCTCATAGAAGAACAGTAGTGGTACTATTTAACCCATAGCTGGGAGGATAAGGAGGTTCATACCTTTCCCAAGGGTATTTGCCTGAAAGTGAACATAATAGCATGACTGGAGTACGAACTCGCTTACTATGATTCCGCAGTCCATTGCTTTAACCATTACACCACGAGGACACCCCAACCCATAAGGTGTTAGTATCATTAAATAACTAAAACATCTATACACGAGTATAGGTCAAATTTTTAAGACCTAAACTTATACAGGACTAATTGTACCCCACATGTTGCAACAGTAAACAGGCTAAATTAGCAGACCATTGTTAGCAAGGTAGACTCTCATAGTGCTCCATACTTCTGGCCTTGTGCCACAATTAAGCTAAGCTTAAAAAATAACTATATAGGATTAATGATATTTTAAGTTTAGTTAGTTGGTTTAAGTTTTATGGCATATCAACCTTTGTAAGTTATTTAATGCCAAATCCATTAATATACAAATAATCAGTTCTATTTTTAAAAAATTCAGTTTAACCTAAGTACAGTTTCAATGTCAAAACAGTTCCATTTCAAACAATTCAGTCTAGCATACAAAAACTATTCCATTTTAAACAATTCAGTTTAGCATAAGTACAGTTTAAATGTCAAAACATTTCTACTTCAAGCAATTCAGTCTAGTCAAACAGTTGTAATTCAAACAATTCAATTTAGTATAAGTACAGATTTTGTTTACACAGTTAAATATCAAAGTTCTATTTCAACTCAGTTTAGCATAAGTACGCAGTTTAGTTCTATTCCACCCACAGATAGGACCCTAACATCTGCTACAACTCCTGGACCTGGGAGTGATGGAAATGAAAGGGTACCCCACATTCACCAAAGCTCCAGCATTACTGGAACCTTTCTATCAGATTGTTTAGTATCATATCCAGGACATTCGTGAAGGGGGTCTTACCCTTCAGTCGAGGTGCAGTTGGTGTATTCTACAGCCCCAGCCAACAGGACAAATTTTAAGTTTATAATCCAAAAATAATTTGAATGACTCATGAAATCAAGTAATGATTTCATGAATACCAATCCGTCGATCTCTTAAACAAGGATATACTCTATTTTTAAAAGAAATATACTAGGGTTAATCTAAAGTTTTGCAATATTTTGGTAGGTGCTTGTTTGTGACATGTAGATCACATGACCAAAGCACACCGAGCCATGAAAAGAGGTCTATCACACTACAATAACCAGACGGTTCAAGAAATTTTACTCGGGTTGCAAGAACCTTGACAATCAAGCAAGATCAGATCAGCCTAAAAACTTGGATTCTGAGGTTGTCTTCAAAGCCATAGAAGCAAGGTCACCTGGCTTCATGCTGGGAAACTTAGCAATGGCCAGCCTAGTTCACATTGCACCTAGTAATCCTATGATCAGCAGCACACAAGTCTCCCTTAAATCCTCACTATAAAAAAAACCTTGTGTCAAATCCTGCCTGCTAACAGGCACAGATAAATAACCCAAATCTAGCAAGTAGCACTTTAAGGATATCAGATGAGATCGGCATCTCACAATCCAATGTGCTTTATCACTATCATGATCTCAGCAAAAGCATCCAGTCGCCCAATTGTACTTCATGTTACCAAAATACAGCAAAACTTTCAACTCACTCTAGTGACATCACAATGAATAATAAACGGAATTTAAAAAAAAAAAAAATTTCATTTTCAACATCTCATAAGTAGTTAAGACGATTTCTTTCTAGCATTTAAAAAACATCAGATTCCATTCAACTTTCACCCCTATCTTCCATGTGTGCTGAGTGGTCATGTGACCAGGTTGCCATAAGTAAGTCTGTTCAAACGTCTCTCCCACACACAAGCACCACCAGACCGGATCAGGTTTTCTCTCAATCAAAGAAGATCCACATCACAAACAGAGACAAAAAATATTGATGTGGTAGAAAGATCAAACACGTTTTAACTATATAAAACTACTTAAACATTTACCCCCAATTTATTTTACCATCAAATTCAAGCCATGTGATTCTAACCCAAATCGAAAATAATTGTTTTTTCTTTACAACACAAAAACAAAAACATGAAATTTAGAGGGCCAAATTAGTTTTTGTTTTAATGGGGGGGGGGGATATGTCATTACTCCAAGACCTGCTGACCCTGAGTGGGTAGTACTTGTTAGAGTCCCACATATTGATCAGATAAATCAGTTTTAAAATTAATAGAGAAAGAAAGACATAAGTAGAACTGGCTTAATTTTAACTAAAAGGGCTACCTGGTGTTGCCTGGATGGAGGGAATAACATCACATATCAGTATAATAAGAAAAGTGTTTCATAATATACATTTCTTCAAAATTAATTTTCAGAGGGGAAAATTAACAGGAGATAACTGACATCCATTAAACATGGCTCGTGGAACTAGAACAGTTTATCCTGGTGAGCGAAATAAAGGGGCTAAGTTCAACATTCTAACCACATGAAAAAGTCCGGAGCTTACAACAGCCGAAACGTTGTGATAAACATGGCGACTAAGATGAGAATAATAGTCCGAAAAATGTAAATAAAATTAATTTTATTTGCTCATTTTTATTTATGAGAGGATCTTAAAAAAAAAAAATTAAAACAATAATAATCTTGCAGATTATTATTGTTTTAATAAAGTTGGCGACCGTAAAGTTGGCGACCGTAAATTGTTTTAATAAAGTTGGCGACCGTAAATTGTTTTAATAAAGTTGGCGACAAGTAAAGTTGGCGACCGTAGTCGAGGGTGAGCCGAAGGCTCCCTTTTCAATAGCTACTTCACTAAAGTGTAGGGTAGGGCAATACTCCTTTCCCTGAATTGCTCCACTTTATCCTAGATCCTTAACTTATAATGCTGAGTTAAGCATTAAGTACCATTTTTTGAGTCTTTGGTATGACTCAACCTAGGAGTGAACCCGGGTCTCTCGGGCCATTGGCGAACACTAACCATTATGCCAATGTCCAGTCCTGTACTGACCCTAAACCAATCCCACTTTCAATCCTGGGCAAATCTAAAGATACCTACCATGGAAAAGTTTAAGGTAAAATGTTTAATTTACCCAACAAATTTATAAATAGATTTTTAACTGAAAAAAAAGGACAATCTGAGTAAGAAACAGGTTTAGGGTTGGATTGATAAAAATGATTAATTATTATACCTTAATGCACCCTAACGAGTGTCCTGATCTTTGTTATTATAGTCTCAATATTTCAGCTATTATATTATCCGCATTTCTACAGAAATCTTTTTTTTGGGGATTTTTATTGAATCCACCAGGTAAGCAGATATCTGGTATCAATTAATTCTTAATTTAGCCACTGAAATGTGTCTCAGGTATACAACATTAAACTGCATCCAACACTCTGATGAGTGTCAGGTCACCCTTTCATAGCCATTACTCCCCGAGTGATAGTACCAGGGTCAAACAGAACTTGGAAATATTTCTTTTAATGATTTTGAACTACAGTAATTTGAAGCATACAAGTTGACCCAGCATGAACCTCATGATTTTTCGCTCAAAATTCTAGGTTGGTTCAAACTCGCTAACTATGATTCCACAGTCCCGCATTTTGACCATGACATCAAGAGGACATCCCTTTATTCTGGGTTGGACTCCTCCCACCTCCAAACATACAGTCAGCTTCTATGACGTTCCAGTTAGTGTAACCAGTCAGTACATCACCTGTTGGAAATGGTGTGTGATATAGCATTCAAATAATTTGTATTACAGTTTTGATTATTTCATATATCAATTCAATAAATATGTTTACCAAACACAAGTTTTAAGTTTGGCAATTTTTGTAGCACATCAACCCTTGTGGGTTATTTCATGCCAAATCATGTTAATACATAATTTGTAAACATTTTGTAATTAACATTTTTAAATAGGCTTAAGCTTTTTTATTTTATTTTTTTTTAACACACACAGTTAAAGAGTTTCAAGCATTGCTATTTAATACAAATAATCTATTCAACATTACCCAATCATTTGCACACAGTTAAATAGTTCCAAGTATTGCTATGTAACAATTAAACAACTGTTTATAGAGTTAAATGATCCAACAGTCCTATTTCTAATAATTCAATTAAGCGAGAAGTCATTTGTTTGCACTCAATTTAAATGTCAGTTTTATTTGTACCATAGATAGGACCCTAACAGGGGCTACCACTCCAGGTTAGGGTGGACCCAGGAGCAATGGCAATGGAAGGGTACACTGCATTCTCTAAAGTTCCAGCATTACTGAAATCTCACCATCAGATTGTTTAATGACATATCCAGGATAACGTAAGGGTGGGGAGGTCTTACCTCTCCACAGAGATACAGTTGGTGTATGGTTGACCACCATGTCAGCCTAAAATAATATAACAAGAGTTGACAAGCCAGAAAAATAAAAAATACCCAAACCAAGGATTGAACACATGATTTCCAGGTGCTCGACTGTGACATCATAGAAGTAGAAATTTACTAAGCTTTTTTTGCATAGATGTGGCACAAGGCCTTATAAATGAGATGTGACTTCACTAGTGATGGTTTGCTTGTTAATCATTACACCCATTAAGGCCAGTTCAAATGTTAAATACTATCACTACTGAGAATTAATTTTTATTTATTGCGGACTTTTTTTCCTCATCTTGGTAGTTTTTGTGTTGTTTCTTCTTTCACTACGTTTCGGCCAAATTTCACCACTGGCCTCCTTCAGGTGATTTTACCGTGACCTCGGATAGGAATGCTGAGTCTTGTAACCATATACCCAGTAATTACCGCCTTCCTTCGGGGCCCGTGGCGCAGCAGATAGAGGCATTGAGTCTCTACGGTTCCATTGTCAGAAAATAGCGGTTTCAAATCCTACCCAAGCCAGCCAGAGGTTTACTTGGTCAAAAACATGGTGCGATAGACAACAACTATGGAAGGCAGTAATTACTGGGGATATGGTTACAAGACTCAGTATTCCTATCCGAGGTCGCGGGAAAATCACCTGAAGAAGGCCAGAGGGGAAATTTGGCCGAAACGTAGTGAAAGCAGAAACAACACAAAAACTACCAAGATGAGGACAAAAAGTCCGCAATAAATAAAAATTAATTCTCAGATTAAGAAGACTCATCTCAAAATGATTCCAATTAAAGACAAGTACTATCACTACTGTTGTTCTCCAAAGATAGCTTTGGCATTAAATATGCCCACAAAGGTTTGATATGCCATTAAATGAAGAAACCAAACCAAACGAGAATCTCTAACCAATGCTTTTATCTATGAAACATGTGTCCCCATATATCAAATGCCTGAAAAGGGATAGAAAGTATGAAACGCTTTGATTATAATAACCAATGAAAAAATAAAAATGTTCAAATATTCATTTCAATCGGAAATTAATATTTATGTATTGGTGAAAGTCTTTGTAACAAAGCTAAAATGGCACGACGTAGCGAGATTTTAATTAGAGCAATACACTTTAAAAAATAAAACAACCAATCCGTAAAGATAATGGGGGGGGGTCAGCTTTCATACTGGACGTTATATTTCAGTTTTCAAGTTTTCGATACAAGGAAGATAAACATTAAAAATCCTTCACTTCTTAGATAATAGACCATGATAATAACAATACATTTGTCATAAAGGGTTCAGGGATCTAGTATTTTAGGAGAGATACAAAGACTAATCTAAACAGTTTTTTTTTTTTTTCTTTTTTTAAATAAAACAAAATTAATAAAAAGCAAATCTCGTCATTTTAAATCTATTTTACATGCAGTAAGTGTTTTTGCTTTTCTTAAAATGAAATTTTAAAGAAATTAAGATATGTTTAGAAGAAGAAAAAAAAAAAGTTATTTTTGATGACTTACCGGAACATTGAATAAAAATTTTACTTAAATTTTTTTTTTTTTTTAAAGTTAAAATTACACCAACCAAGAAAGAACGAATTTTAGAAACACTTTATCTATTCAACTTAATTATAAGTGATATTTCATTTATTACAATGAAAGACCAATGATGAAAGAAAGCATTTCAAATCTATTAGTAACGTACGCCAGTAAAAAAAAAAAAAAAAAAAAAAATTATATATATATATATATATATATATATATATATATATATATATATATATATATATATATATAAACATGTGCGTGACTGTGTGTGTATATATATATATATATATATATATATATATATACACACACGCCTCACATACAAACGCAACCTTAAATATACTTATGTCTTTGAATCTAATATTAGCTAACGTATACTGAAGACTTCGTGAAGGGGGGGGTAACTTTTTTTTGCTAACATTTTACGCACACATTATATACAGTTCCTCTCTCGATTTTAGATAACATCAAACAGGAGTACTTCAAAGACCACAACAACAAAAAAGAAAAACATTAAACTATGAAGGATGAAAAGAGGAGGAGGGGGGGTACTAGGGTAAAAAGCTCTTCAAACAGAACACTACCGCAATATGATCATTAGAACTCCTCCTCCTCCTCCTCTCTCTAAACTGAAGCTGCTTTTTTGTTTCTTTTTCCTTTCTTACCAGCAACTAGTAAAAAAAGCCCCCCCCTCTCTCTCTCTATTTGCGAGTGTGTGCGCGCGTACGCGTGTATGCGTGTATATATGTGTTGTATTGATCCATTACAATCGTCAGGTCATCTCAACAGAACACTTAGGAGACAATTCAGCTTTCTCTATGATGAAATCACATCTGATGCACCAAAGAAAGTAGGAAAAATAGGTTTAAAAAATAAAATGAGAGAGAGTAAGGAGACGAAAGAGAGAGAGAGTAAGGAGACGAAAGAGAGAGAGAGTAAGGAGACGAAAGAGAGAGAGAGTAAGGAGACGAAAGAGAGAGAGAGTAAGGAGACGAAAAAGAGAGAGAGTAAGGAGAGAGAGTAAGGAGAGAGAGTAAGGAGAGAGAGTAAGGAGAGAGAGTAAGGAGAGAGAGTAAGGAGAGAGAGTAAGGAGAGAGAGTAAGGAGAGAGAGTAAGGAGAGAGAGAAAAAGAGAGAGTAAGGAGAGAGAGAAAAAGAGAGAGTAAGGAGAGAGAGAAAAAGAGAGAGTAAGGAGAGAGAGAAAAAGAGAGAGTAAGGAGAGAGAGAAAAAGAGAGAGTAAGGAGAGAGAGAAAAAGAGAGAGTAAGGAGAGAGAGAAAAAGAGAGAGTAAGGAGAGAGAGAAAAAGAGAGAGTAAGGAGAGAGAGAAAAAGAGAGAGTAAGGAGAGAGAGAAAAAGAGAGAGTAAGGAGAGAGAGAAAAAGAGAGAGTAAGGAGAAGCTTTTAAAGAAACTCGAAGCAAAAAACAAAATATATTTATATGAGAGAGAGAGAGAGAAACATTTCCTTTGTCAATTCATCCGTGACAAGATCGCACCGCACAATTATCAGCCAACCACATGTGTACACTAATAGACCGGCCTAGTGGCCAAGAAAGTAGCGCGTTTCTCACCAGCGCTAATAGTTGAAATTCAAACCTATAAAGGAAGGGAAGGGATTTTTATAAGTTGATTTTAAAAGCAAGTAGATTTTTTTTTCTCAATCTCTAGATACCCCTAATATGACCTTGTCTCAGAATAATAAATCAGAATATCTGATTAGCTTTTGATGTAACCTAATTGGTAAAGCACGGTTCCGTTAAGACGAGCTCCCGGAGATAAGGGATGCTAATTCAAACCATCTCGGTAGCTTATTCTGAAGTTCTCATTTGAGCTGTTCACAGCGAACGTAGAAAAGCGACCTGGGAGATATGGCCAAAAAGCAATAAAATCTGATGAAGAAGGAAAAAAAAACAAGCTAAATATTTCTCTAAGTTTAAACATGGAGACATGCAACAGGACTTTTTTTCAATAGCCTCATATTACGTTTTTTTGTTTTAATGGCAGAATATTTCCCAAAATTTACTGTTAAAAAAATTGGGGGGAGGAGACAAAAGCAAAATGATAAAAATAAGAATTGCAAACAAGAACGTCATTTATCACCCCCTCTCCAACCACTTTAAACATGGGACAAGGAAGTATGTTTGGTCATATGACCAACGTTTTGTAAACCTTACAAATGAAGAAGGCAAAATGGCTTCCTTCGGGTAATGTTTGCGTTTTCTACACTTTATTATAATAATTCGTTAAGTTTTGGGGGATTTTTTGGTAATTTAAGGAAGTATAAATATTTAACGTTATTATCATTATTGTCGTCATCATCATCTATATAGCATGAATTCTACAGAATCCGAAATAACAGCTTCAAGACACTTGACACATGGCGTGAAAAGACACACCCACACACACAATTAACCAACAACCAACACACTTTATAGGACTTTTTTATATAACAAACAGTACGGCAAACGAAGCCGATCTTGTTTAATTCAAATCTTAAGAGCTATTTTCAATTTACATTAATTTCAGCGAAAAACCTTTCCTCCCCTTTTTTAAATCAAATAGACGACGACGCAATGGAAACTATGGGACTATGGGAATCTTAAAATATGGGAACAAAACTTTTTTTTGGAATTACTAGTTATGTAAATAAGAACACCAAAAATAATCAAGTGTTTTTCAGAACATTCCATTTACCCCACCCCCATAGACACCTACAAAGGGGTGGGGGTCTAGAAGAGCCATTAACAAAATACAATTAAAGAAAACATTAATCAACATGATATAAGTATAAATCATAGATATTTTTTAAATACAAATTTCAATTTTTTAGGGGGTTTTAGCAAGATGAATAAGCAGACAATTATGACCGAGTTAGATACTCACTGAGTGTTTGATACTTCCGGCCTTGTGCCACAACTAAGCTAATAAAATAACTATTTAAAAAAATACCCTCCCTGCAAAAAAAAAAAAAAAAAAAAGATTCTAAACCTTAGAATTAATTATTTAATAATTTCCACGATCAATTCCATTTGGCGGGGGTAAGATTGTAGTTCCTAATATTTTAACTAATATTTATTCCCAGCAATGATTTTTTTATTCTTCTTTTAAAATTGCTTTAAATAACAGTCTTGATGAAGACATTAGCAATATGAGACCGGCTAAAAAAATTTTTAAAAACCGTGTCGATAAAAATACCTCTATGAATATATTCCAAAGCCATCACACAAACTAAAAACTGGTAATCCAATTTTTCGTACCAACTAAAATTAATGATAATAGGTAGAAATGATAAAAATAAATTAGCTTAAAAAAAAAAAAAAAAAAAAAAAAAAAAAAAAAAAAAAAATGAATAAATAAATAATAGCAACTGCAGAATCAAAACAACTGAAGGGGGGCTGAAATAGTGGGGGCTGAAATACTCGCATACATACATATCTCTTATATATTTTTAAAAAATATCTGTAGGACGAGCTGGTCATTATTAGAGAGCAAATATAGAAAACAATATTAAAAACATCGATATTATTAAAAACAACACTGTCAATAATAGAAAAAAAAATCCCGAGTACACATAAACTTAGAAATTGTAAAATCGCTACTGTTTTTTTTCTTTCTTTCTTTCTTTCTTTCTTTCTTTTCCTTCATGCGACAGAAAATAATGAAATACAACCTCTGCTCCATAAAAACTGGTACATTTACTGTACGTAGCGTATATATCGAGATGTAACAACTATTATGGGACATAGGTAGACGAACATTTATATCCACTCTGATACAAAATTACTACACAATACAATGGTGTAAAAATGAAGCACGGAGATCTGTCCCAAAATGATTGAGATATCTTGCCTTAAATATGTCGTTCACGAACTGTAACATTTATTATGGGACAGAGATAATAGCTTTTTTTTTTTTTTTTATTCATTTTAAACCGAAGTAAAAAGAAGCAAAGAATATTTTGCTTGGAGAGGATGGAAATCTTTGGAACAGTTAGAGTTTTCGAAAGAATTTTGGCAGGGAAAAATAATCCCAGAACGAGAAAAACGACCCCCTTTTTTTAAAGTTTTGTTTGGGATGTTATGTGCTTGAATAATGGGGAGTTAAGACAAACTGGAGGTGGGGTAGTTTAAACAAGTAGAAATAATTATAACATCTCTCTTTCTCTCACACATACACACACGTGTTTATATAGTAAGTAGGCTGATTCTTTTTTGTTTTTCTTATAATTAAATTCACAGACTTAATTTATTTGAATATTGTCAAGCATTACAAGAGACCGACACATACGACGGAATTTTTCGATTTATTTATTTATTATACAAGTGAAATTATTGCTACACATTCATTTCATTAACGCATACAAACATACATACATACCAGTTCATATACTTGCCTATATACGTGTAGAGACACACACACACACACAGAATTTGTGTGTATATACATGTGTGTATATTTACTAAGCGTAAATGAGATTTGGCAAAAGGCCACAAGTATGGAGCACCGAGAGATAATTAAAATCACAATTCCTAGTAAGTGATCGGCGATGCTATCACCACAAACTGCCGTATATGTAGCAATTCTTCACTCATGTTTTGAATTTAATCTGCAAGTCTCGCAAATGTAGCCTTGTGCCAGACTATATACTACGTAAATAATCAAATTCCTGGAAGTCCACATGCACATGTGTGTGCCCTGTCACGAGTAGGTCCATATCATTCAATAACCTCAAATTGCGATGGCCTGTTATGTACCACACACTCATATATATATATATATATGAGTGTGTGGTACATATATATATATATCTCACACACACGTCTAGGAGTTGAATGTAGGGGTGAAGGAAGGTAGCCTCGATTAAACAAAAAGAAAAGCGAAGCAAGCACCTATTTACAATAAAACGCGTATGGGAGTAGGCGTGAGGGTAAGAAAACAGGGTAAAAGAAATATCTGAAGCATGGAGCAGTAAAGGAGGGGGAGGATCGTAGGGGCAGAGAGAGAGAAAGAGCGAGAGGGGACAACGGTCATAAAAGCTTCCTCCCTCCTAAAGTCTTAGGGGTAGACGTTGAAGACCCTGAGCCCCTTTGGAAAAGTGGGAGATACTCACTAGAGAAGCCAACACCGCTGGAAAGTGTATTGACATACATGTAAGTAGGTGTGTAGGTTTAAAAAAAAAAAAAAAAAAAAAAAAAAGGGGGGGGGAAGTTTTCGACGGTTTCTATCTCGAGAACGGGGCTATATCCACGTAAAATAGTTTAGATTAGTTTTGTGGCCCCTGGCAAGAAGCGAAGAAGCATTCGGTAGAGATCGAACACGCACACATTCTTACCAACTGAGCCATCGCAAGACGCTAAGCACACACAGACAGATATATAATACACACTAGGTGGTCGGTGAAGATATAAATATATATATATATATATATATTAAATAGAGGCGGATATACGCTGTTAAACGGATATAAACAGAAGGATAATCGAAATCAAGCTTGATCTTTAAAATATATAAAAAATAAATTGATAAAATTGAAATATATATATATCTGCGTGTGTGTATATATATATATATATATTTTATTTTGAAGAAAACATTCAACTACAATTTTATTCTTACCCGACATGGACTTATCTTCGGATAATCATTCACACACACACATATATATATATATATATATATATATATATATATATATATATGAATTGTAAAAGACTTATTTACATCGAGATAGTGAAGAATAAATTATTTACATATTAAACTCTAAGAATTTTTAATATAAAATTATTCCTTATATTCATTTCATTACAATGTTTGATTATTTTTAAATCATCAAATCCATCAACCCCCCCCCATTCTCCATCTCAGATTTGCTGATCCTGAATAGGTGACAGGTAGATATGGCAAAGACAGTTACTACTTGTCAGCAAAATAAAAAAAATAAAATACCCAGACCCTAACTAAGCCCACCCACACTTAAACAGAGAGAAATATAATTCTGAGGGGGGTGGATGTGTATTAGTGTTTATAGAAATACCTCCGTCCCATAAAAACTATTTTATTTTGTGCATAAAACTAAATTTACAAATCTAACAACTTACGGGACAGAAATAGTAAGATATAGTTGTGGGTTTTTTTGTTTTTTTTATTGAATTACTTACAACTCTGTCCCATAATAATTGTTATATTTTCATATACATTTCATACACTTTAGTGTACCAAACATTATGGGACAGAAGTAATAATTGAAAATTAGGTTTAAAATTAAAATAAAACAAAAATAATGAAACACCCAATAAAATTAAATTTTTTTTAAAGGTGGGGGTAAATGAAGAAATCTGAGGTATGTAAAGGGGTATTTTTTTTTTATTTCATTTATTTTTTTTTTTAACGGCGATCTTTCGAACTGTCTTTAGTAAATGAAAGATCCCAGAGTTTGTTTTTCTAAATTAATTATGTCTTGAGTTTCCTTGTTTTAGTTGGGGGGGTCCCTTTTTTTTTTTCTTTTTTTTTTTTTCACCTTTCCATTTATTTTTCTTATTTTTAGCGTGTCGAAGACGAAGCGATCAGAAAATCGAGGACCAATTTACAATGAAATATCTATTAAAAACCGTTCCCCCAATTTGTGTCCAGTCTTTTTCATAATACACAAGGCAATGCCAATTTGTAAAAATCATCCTCAAGCCAGTTTCGTAGATTTTTGTTGTTTTTTTTTCGCTGTTTTTTTATCCTTTATTTTTGTTGTTTCTTTCATATAACGATCATCGACTCTCAGAGATATACTTTTTAAAAATATATAATGTATAAATATATACATTTTTTAAAAAATAATATAAAACAACTTGTGGCCCAGAATATAGCAATTTTAAACTCAAACATCAAGTTATAAAAATCAATCAATATTTGTTTGAAATATCTACACAGAAATGGGAGAGATTTCTCAACTCTACGATTAATCTAGGTATTTTATGTTTATTTTGGGTATATATTTGTAGACTGAACAAATTTTTAAAAGTTATTCTTAATTAAATAGGGTTAATATTACTAATAGTAGGGTTTTTTTTCCTCCTTACGAATAAAAACAAACACTGATTTTAAATGTTTAAATTGAAAAGATCTTTCTTTAGACTCACATGTACGAGACGTTTTAAATTTTAGCAAATAAATACACAAGTTGAGAATAAAGATATATATATATATATATATATATATATAAATGTACACGTACTTAAAACATAAAAATAAAGTAGGTTTTTTTAAATAATAGACTTCACCGAACAAGACTATTCACTGTAAATAAATTGAAATACGTTCTACAAGCAGGATTAAAAAAAAAAAGGAACCCCCCCAAAAAATAAGTTGGGGGTAGTAAAATAAAAAAAATATTCAAATATTAAGAGAAACAGTTGTGTTTTCAATACACACAAATATGTAAGTATTTGCACACACAATTTATATATATATATATATATATATATATATATATATATATATAATATATATATATATATATATATATATATATATGTGTGTGTGTGTGTGTGTGCGAGAGAATGTGTGTGTGTGTGTGTGTGACGATCGCAATTACAACTAAATCAAAATCGAGGAGGGGGGGAATATTTATTTTAATTCATTTTTACTTACTTCCAGATCAGTTATAAAATGAGGGATCACTTTAATTAAAACCGGCTATTAAAAACCGATCCCCCAGTTTAGAGCCAAACCACATTTTTTCTTTTTTTATCTATAATTTTTTCTTTTCTTTATTCTCTTTACAGAGATAAGACAGAAGAGAAAGATAAATAGATCTAATTAGATACTACTAAATATTTAAAAATAATAATAAAAAAGGACTTTGGTTTTTCTTTTTCTTTTCTCCACGTTAGTACATATAAATATCTATATATATATATATATATATATACATATATTTATATTATTTTTTTTCTGATACCCCCCTCACCTGCAAACAAGGACGGATGGAAGAAAAGAGGAAAAAAAAAAGGAATTAAGAAAAAAGAAAAGCTATCACCCCCAACATTGCCATGTCGGCGGCTACTTACATTTAAAACGGTGAACTTTGATAATCCAAATCATGTTTGTTGTTGTGAGAGATGTACCACTAGGTAAGACAGCAACCGCTATGACATGAGAGCTAGGCATGTCACAGGGACTTAACCACACGATGCCGCCATAACTGTATGCAAATTTAGCGGCGGTGGTAGGAGACAGAGATGAAGAGAGAGTGAAAGGAGGAGGAGGCCCGGTAAAGGTGCAGTGGAAAAGCCCGTCCGCGCAGTAGTGGAGGCTGCCGTTTTCCTACTGCTTTCCAACTGCCGACCGGCTGCTGCTGCTGTTGCTTGGACGAGCAGCCTCTACTGCTTGGATTGTCTATTTTAATTTGGTTTTGTTGTTTTTCGTTTGTTTGTTTGTTCCTCCTACTCTTTTTTTTTCTTCCCCCCCTCCTTTCCTTGTACCTTTCTCTTCCTTCCTTCAGAAATGTTTCTCCACCACAATTCCATACACACACACATACACACACACGTGTGTGTACACATCTTTTTACACAATTCTGTTCTACAACAATGTTTATCACTAACGTCGCGTTTACACACACACACAAATCTATCTTCTCGAATGCAGTTTATAATCAAATGAGCAGTAACTTCCTTTGTTCGTCTTAACTTCAAGGATCAGGGTATAGTATCTGTGCACTATCCAAGTGTGGCTCCTTAAGATCAGAGCGTAGTCTCTGTACACGAAGTAATTTAATGCAATACATAATGAAGTCAATAATTTCGACAAGTCACGATTATTTTGGTTAATAAATGATTTATAATAAAATATGAACATTTAATAAAGGTCAACTTTCTTATTCAAAAAACATTTTTTAAATAATTTACGAAATAATCATAAATGGGTTTTAATTTTCTTGGCATTTATTTATTTAGTTTTCATTCAAATGTTTATTCATTCATTTAAAAAAGGTGTAATATAGCTCCCCAGGATTAGAACGTAGTATATATTCACGAGGGAATCTACCTAAATAAAAAAAAAAAAAATGAAGCAATTGGAAATCAGATAAAAGAATCGACACCATCCAGGCCATAGCATTAAGATCGATTAGAATACTGAGTAAAGTTCTGGAGACTTGCAGTCATTCAGATTCTAATAAAAGACCACCAGTTAAAACTGGTGTGATGAAAATAGTATTAATTTTTTTTTAAATGAATGACAAAATAATCATCTAAAAAATATATTTTTACATTAATTTAATTTGTTTTAATTCAATTTAATTTTTACCTATCCTATTTATCCATGTTTTTGAACGTATTTAAAGTCATACTCAGCAATACCCGTTTTCGTCCGCATATTTTTTATAGTTTAGGATTTCCACGAGCAAAAAATCCAGTCGAGTAGAAGTAACGGTAGATACAGAATCACATCAGTTTTTAAGGAAACTAATCGAAATACAACACAGACACACACACAGACACACACACACACGTGAGATTTATAAGAAAGTGTACACAGTAAAGAGTACACGTGTTTGGATAACACACAAATGTAACGTGCAATAATGAATGAACCCATACGTGCGCACAATACTGAATTGGTTATAGGATATACGTACACTCATGGTAAAGGTGTAATGGTTAGCAAGCTCGACTAGCAAACCTACACGAGTGAGTTCGAGTCTCATTGCGTGCCCCTTTCATATGGCCTTGTGCCATATCTAAGCAAAAAGCTTAGTAGATTACCACACATCGTAAAGCCGTTATTCCAGTAAGATAATTCATTAACCTGATAGTGAGTTCAACTCTCACAAGGCACCTTAAACCAGTCATTTAAGGCCTTGTGCCATCTGTGTGTAACGCATAATACAACGATTATCGATGTAAGGAAACGTACTCGTCAAGCCGAGATGAAATACGCCTCAGTTCGTTTCATGCCCTTGGGTGGGGGTGGAGGATGAACCTTTCTTTTCTTCCCTTACCTAGGGGATAAAATAGAAGGGCTAACTGGGTTCCCTAGTTTTGGTTACATAACCAGTCTAGGAGAAGGAAAACTTTCAGTCCATAACAAAGTGTTGTTCGGGAAAATCTCTGACACGTTGGCGCACCAATCAAGTTATCAGTTCATCTAAAAAGTCTGGCTGGTTCTCTACAGACCCTCACCACTATAAACTAATCACCTGTGTAGGTAGTCTAACGATTCACATATTTAACTGAACCGTTGGTTCCTTAGATATATAAAATGTCATCATTATATAATTTTATTAAGATTCTTTCAAGTTTCCTGACAAGTGCCTTCGTCTTAGGTTGGAATTGGTAGATGAATTTACCAAAATTGTCCCGAGCGCTTTCGAACCTTTCATAGGCCATAATCAGAGGTTGTTAGTATGTGTAGAGAGTTTGTTTTTTTTTTTGTTGTTTTTTTTTTTTTTAGTTTTTACAATATTACAAATTAGGTAAAGTTGGATAAAACTGAGATGTCAATAATAACCCCTGATAATGGCCTATGAAACACCCGAAAGCGCTTGGGACAATTTTGGTAAAATCATCTGCCAATTCCTATCTAAAACCAAGATACTTATCAGGAAGCTTGAAAGAATCTTAATAAAATTATATAGCCAAAATATGTCTTCATTATTTAATCAACATGCTTAAATGAAAGGCTGCTGCCTAAATACACACACACACACACACAATATATATAAGTTGGCAACCTTAGTCGAGGGTGACCCGAAGGTTCCTTTTTCAATAGCTACACTACCAAGGTGTAGGGGAGGGCACTACTCCATTCCCACTTTAATCGGCCTTCGGGCTTTTGACCTTGTGTCAAGTCGTGTCTGGTGGGAGGCAGCGACAAATACTCGGCACTACTCCATTCCCTGGGTTACTCCAATTTACTCTTGATCTTTACCTTATAATGCTGAGTATGAAGCAAGGTGGCATCAAGTACCATTTTTTGAGTCTTTGGTATGACTCGACCAGAGATTGAACCCGGTCTTCCGGACCATTGGCGAACACTACTCATTAGACATAGCTATATTATACAGATACAAGGGTAAGGTGAATACATCCCTCGTGCCATGTTTTCATGATCATCGAATGACAAAAGCTTTTCTTTCGTATTCACTGTAAAAGGAGAAAAATAAAGTCTCACCTCACTCAAAAAATATTGTTGTTATTGAATGACCGAAGAGATTTTATCTTCGGGGGGAAAAAAAGAAAAAAAAATGTAAAACCGGTAAGAAATATATAACGGTAAATTAAAAATAAAATAAAGTTTTCGGGAAAACGTGAAACTGAGAGATGCGACTGATAGAATTTTCAATAGACAAATTTATTTATTTTTGGATATTGAGCACTGTGAGAGAAAATACACAAACTCCTCTCGCACATAAAAAAAATTAAAGGTGTGTTGTGTATATATATATATATATATATATATATATATATATATATATATATACATACACATACACACATATCTCCAGTCCATCTCTACGTATTACTGACAACTATATACATATAGTATAGCAAACTTTATTATTGTATCCTCCCACACACGCAAGGGGTGGAGCAAAAATAACAGGGTGAACAATGTTATTGACTACCCGACTACTTCTGCTCATATCTGTATAACACACACCTACACAACGATTTCATATACATGTGCTTCCGTTCACTGTTTATCAAATTGTGTTACACAGACGCGTCAAGTTAGTGTAGAACATGTGATAATGCACTTTTATATTTTACACACAGTTTATATTTTTATTCTACATAGAAACGGCGTATTTTTACACAACATAAGATATATATAAACTGATTTAAACGCGTAGAATACGTTACAAACTGTTTAAAACCATGAGAGCACCTTGCAACCTCTACAATCTCAGCATCTTGTGGAAATATATACAGTAATTAAAATTTATTTACTCACCAACACAACCTAACGACATTTTGATGACGTCATAGAGCTAACTAATCCTAATTCAATTAATTTTCGTAGTCAGTTATCTTTTTTGGAGTTTTTTTTCTTCTTTTTTTTTTTTTAGGATTCCTGACGAAGTAGTATGGGTATTCTTAACCTATTTTCAACATGTGCTAAAATCGACCTACACGTGTGAAAGAAAACGTTTTAGGCTAGACATGACAAGGTGGTCTTGTAAGTCTCACTTTTTAAAAAGATATTCTTCACTTTTCTTTACACGACAGGTGAGTAAGTGATTTGTTTAAAACCACAATATTCAACATCTTGATAATAACAATAATAACAACAACATTCTTTTAATTGGGTGTTCTTGGGTGATCACTCATTCCGTTTTACTAGGGTTGGCTCAAAGTTCATAGGTTAACTAAGATATTCTCATAAAAATGCAACAAAATGAGATTTATTCTTCGACATCGTTTCTTCCCATTTGTAATCCACATAACTTACGTTGATGTTGCAAAACTTGCATCCCACTTGTCCAAAAAAAGTATTCAGCATAATATATGACGGCATCATAACGAGTTTTTCAGCCGCATAAAATTTTCAGCCCCCTTTCGAATCGATATTCTTGCACATTACCCAACAGTTTATATTCCCATGTCTAATTATATCACAGACACAAAAAAAAAACATTAAGTTTAAAACACTTGATAACTAAATTCTTTTTACATGCCCCGTTTTGTCTCACATATATACGAATACATACGCGGTTGGTTTGTA
>CAUZXS010000378.1:0-2500 GCA_963585895.1 Sepioteuthis lessoniana
ATATATGTATATATATAATAGTGTTGTTTTTCTTTAACTTTTAAATTTTATTTAAAATTGTTTATTACTTAAAAATATTTCTCGTAGTTTATTAGATTTGGTTTGCATGTAAAAAAAAACTATTTTGAAAATTAGATGAAAAAAATGTCAAATCCTCTCATTACGAAATGAAATATCTTTCAAACTATCAAACTGAACGGTTTGAAAAAGAATTGTTTGATCATTCAACTGTTTGTAAACAAATGACTGATGTTTAATTGAATCGTTCGAGTTACCTAACAATACTTGGAACCATTTATCTGTGCGTAAACCCATGAGTAATGTTGAATAGAATAATTAATTACTTATAACTTATTTAAAAATGAAAATACTAACAAACTATGCGCACTAACAAATGACTGATGTTAAATTATGATTTTTGGTAGCAATACTTGAAACCATTTAACTGTCTGCAAAAAAATAAGCTTAGGTTGGTTTTAGAATGTTATCAACAAAATGTGTTTACTTATCATATATATGTACTTGGGATATAACTAATTATGCAAGGTTTATCAACCAATTCCTGCCGAATATCATAAGATCGATACAGCAATTCAAAAGGATTAAGAAAAAGATAAGTAGACAAAAATTTATATTATGTTCAATCAAATATGTATCAAATCATATATTTATACATATGTATTAAAAGGATTTAGCGTTAAATAATCTACAATGGTTGATATACCATAAAACACAAACAAACGAAATCCTATACATTTAAGACATATTTGGCGTTAAATAGCCAACAATAGTTGGTAAAGAGGATTTGTCGTTAAATAACCTACAATGGTTGATATGCCATAAAATCAAACCAAACCAAACCCTATTTATTTAAGACATATGTATTAAGAGGATTTGGCTTTAAATATCCAACAATGGTTGATATGCCATAAAACCAAACCAAACCAATCAAACTATCGTTTTTCATACTAATACAAACTCCTATCCGGCAACGTTCCTTAGTCTAACAGTCTTCAAATGTAAACAGCCATGAAATAAATATCCTCTTATTATAGATTAAAGCCTAAACTGTTTGCGATAAACAAATGTATAAGGTATACTTACCAACGTTTATGTTTCTATTTTCCATTCATGCAACACACACCCTCCCATATATATATATATATATATATATATATATATATATATATAGCATTAAAATGTACCGCTAAGAGCGTTCTAAATAAGTTAAACATAGCGATCTGTACACTAGAATTCAGAGTGATATCATTACGTTTTAACTCTAAAGTATAATAAATATTTCAACAATAAAACGAAATAAAATAGGACCCAATATGTGGGTCAAATAGAACTGTTTAACCATTTGAATGTGTGCCAACAGATAACTGATGTTCAATTGAATCGTCAGTATGATATATTGGTTTGATGTTTAATTGAATTGTTAGAATAGAATTGTTTGACCATTAACTGTGTGTAAACTAATGACTCTCTTCTTGAATTGTTACGGTAAAGAACAAATATTTGGAACCATTTAACTGTGTGTAAACGGATGAGTATTGTTCAATAGAATCATTACTGTTCAATAGCAATACTTGAAACCACTAAACTGTGCGCTAAAATTGAATTATTGGAATTATATAACAATAGTGTGCGTAAACGAATGACTTGCGTTGATTAGAATGACTAGTGTTAAATATCAATACAGTTCCCTATATACAAAAAAATGATTAATATTCAAGAGAATTATAATGTTGTATTTTGACCTTCGACCCGGGCAAATATGCCATTTCAAAGTCATACACCGGAAGGAAGTGACACATTCCAATGGCCAGTAATCGCAAGAAATCGCGTAGGCAGGATTTGGCTGATGAAATGGGACAAGGCAAAAAAATCCCATGATACACTCATAGACTGATGCACCGGAAGAGAGTGACCTCTGAACCGCATGACAGTTATTTCCGCTTGATGACGATCAAACATGCCATTCCAAAGATTGAGTGGGCAATTGAGTGGACGTTGAACTATTATATAACTCTGTCAAGACAGTTAGAGTTGGAGTTGGAATTATAGATAAGATGTGGTAGAGAAAGCCACACAAGGCCGAAGGGGCCCTTGGGGCCCTGATGAGTTGGGTCCAGAAAAGTTGCTGATAAGATGTAGTAGAGAAAGCCAGTAGAGTGAGCCCCCGGGCCTCCGGTTGAGCATCAGGAGAACGAGAAAGACACAACGCTGAGGGCCATAAGAGTGGGGTCAAAATATTGCAGTTTCTGTCCGGTCTCCAACTCTCTCTCACAATAAAACCTTGAGTAACCCTTTTCGAACCATTACAATAAACAGAGAGGTAAATATTTTTATAAAGAAGTCTTCGTTCGTCTGTTTAATTATTGTGTCGTTATGATGCTTCATGTATGTAGATGTATATGCATACGAGTATATAACAATAAGTGTTACATAGCAATACTTGAAATCATTTAACTGTGTGAAAAACAATAGTGGTAAC
>CAUZXS010000378.1:7500-77500 GCA_963585895.1 Sepioteuthis lessoniana
ACAAACATACACACACACACACACACACACGCAAACGCACACACACACACACACATGTATATATATATATATATATATATATATATGTATCCGAATCAAATGCATTTATCTCGCAAAGTTCGCCAATGGTCCGGGAGACCTGTGTTCAATCCCAAGTCGCGTCATATCAAAGACTTTTAAAATGGTACTTGATACCTCCTTGCTTAATACTCAGCATTATAAGGTACGCATCAAGGGTAAAGTGGAGCAATCCAGGGAAAAGAGTAGCGCCCTCCCCTATACCTGGGTGCAGTAGCTATTGAAAAGGGAACCTTCTGGTCACTCTCGACTACGGTCGCCAACTTTACTTATAGTTACAATCATATAAAACTTTAAATAATAGCAAGCAGTTTAAACTTAAACGCTTTCAATTAGGTTCAGATATTAATATGGCTCTGCGTTTTAGATCTTACACTCTTTTGTCTATTACTAGTAACGACAAAAAACATTAGGAAAGTATATATATATATATATATATACGGGGCTGTAGAATACACCGACTACCTCTCTGCAGAGGGGTACGACTTCCCCAACGAGCGTCCTGGATATATGACACTAAACAATCTCATGGTGAGGGTTCAATAATGTTGGAGCTTTGGCCGATACGGAGTAACCCTTTATTGCCATCGCTCCCAGGTCCACTCAGACCCGGAGTGGTAGCACCTGATAGGGCGCTATCTATGGGTCAAATAGAATTAAACTGTGTAACTATGCTAAACTAAATTGTTTGAAATTAACTGTTTTTACATGTTTAAGCTGTGTATTTATGTTAAACTGAATTCTTGGCAATAGAACTGTTTTGAGATTTAACTGTGTGTCAACAAAACCAATACTTATACCAAACTGAATTGTTTGAAACTTTTATCAAAATGACTTAATTCGCCGTTAAATGACCCGAAAAGAGTTGACATTCCGTAAAACAAACTAACCAACCCACCAACCTCATATATATATATATATATATATATATATATATATATATCAAACAACGCTGCAACAGTCTATTGCCAACATAATCATCATATATATTGGTTTTTAAAACTTACACACACACACACACACGCACACATTTATATATGCATTTAAGTTGGCCGACTGAAGTCGAAGTCGACCCGAAGGCTTCTTTTTCATTAGCTACTACACCAAGGTGTACAGGAGTGCATTACTCCTTTCTATGTAATACTCCACTTTACTCTTGATCCGTACCTTTTAATGCTGTCTTAAGGAATCAAATACCATTTTTTGAGTCTTTGGTATGTCTCGACCTGGTTTGAACCCCTGTCTCCTGGACCATTGGCGAACACACTAACCATCAGGCTAATATATATGTGTGGAAGTGTGTGTGTGTGTGTGTGTGTGTGTGTGTGTGTGTGTGTGTGTGTGATTACCAACACCTCAGTATCTGCAGGATGTAACGCAAGCTCAATTTTTCAAGCAGAGTTTAACAGATTTCTATTCAGAATTTTACGTCTCTACTGGTTAGTATCATCATCATCATGTCGTGCCGCTAGCACGGATATCCCTGACCCTCTCTCACCACTTCTCCCTATCATTCATCGCCTCTGGCAGGTCTTCAGGGCTACATCCCGTATCCTCACATAGCTGCTGTATGTATGTTCGAGCTAGTCGTCCTGCTTTTGCTTGGCCATATGCGGGGGTCCATAAGAGTACATCACTTATGAGCTCGTCCTTGCTTCTCCAGCAGTGTCCTGCGTGTCTAGTTCGTCTAACTTGGATAGTTTTCGTGATGGGAGGCAGGTGGCCGTATAGTTGCTGCCTTGTGGGGTGTTGCTGCCAGGACTTGTTCAATATTGCTCGCAACATTCTTGTGTAATTGCCGTCTAGCTCCTTCTTCAGCCGTTTAGTTAGCGTCCAAGTAGTGCATCCATACAGTAGTATCGATACGACCGCTACCTGGAAGAAACTTCGTTTCATTTTATCGGTCAGGTCTGATTTACCTAATCTGCCCAAATACTTACTCATAGAAGGAGGAAGAATAGTTGGATGTATACCCTTCCCAAATATATTATTACTATTTCAAATGCAAATAATAAACTCATCCAGGATTTGAACTCGAGTCACCATATGCATTTCCTATAGCGATAACCATTACACCACACACTTTATATATATAATTTTAAGGAAAAAAAACAATATTTGGTCATATCAGGATAATAAAGTTATTTCAATCTCGCTAGGAGAATTGATATGAATCGAAATTCCAAAAGAATTTTAACAGAACTTCATCAGATCCAGCAAGAAAATAAAATACAACTGGACAGGAGAGAGAAAGGAAAGAGAGGGATGGAGGAAGAGCATTTCATCTATGGCTAGTTCCGGTCTCTTCCCGTTTCAGATTAATACAACAACAACTATATAACAGTTACAGAAACACATATCAAGATTTCAAACAATTATAACAATATATATATATATATATATATATATATATATATATATATATATATATATATATTTCAAAATAGGTCCACTGAGAGATTTCTATTTTTTGATGATTTATGAATTTCATTCTTATTTAAGTGTATGTTTTCAGTTTATTGCTTTCGTCAGAGAATATTTAGTAGTTTACAAGTCTTTTTTGCTAGGATTAACAAATCTACACAATTGAGTTCAAGTCTCATTGGGTACCCCGTTCATATGGCTTTGTGCCACATCCAAGCAAAAAAAAAAAAAAAACTATTAAATTAGTGAATGTTCTCTGACGAAAGCAACAAGCTGAAAACATCCACATGTTAATGAACGAAATAATTCTTTTAAAAAAATACAAATCTCTTAGTGGACCTATTCATTTTGAAATATTTACTTTTTTCTCTCTTTGGACCAAGAAAACGTTTTTACATACATATATATATATATATATATGTGTGTGTGTGTGTGTGTGTGTGTGTGCATTCGTATCTTTTTACATGTATGTACATGATACCGATCGACAATAATAGATGTTTTGTGAACTGCTGACGCCAGTTGTCATGATCGGTGTTGTCTGACAATTGGCCTTCTCTGAACAATACGTTCAATATCCAACAATATATACTGATAAGAACTTACTTCCTTTTAGGGCTCAAACACATGTTCACTATTATTTCTCTCAATTCTCCCTAATTGAAACCAAATGTTATTACATAACAAGAAAAACTAATATATATTCTCAAAGATAAAAAAAACAAATGACCTGCTACTGTATCAAGTTGGGGTCCAGGAAGTCTTTTCTCTTCTGTCTGTATTTGAAAGTATATCAATTATTACACATACAAAAGGCTTGCAAAAGAAATAGACACTTTCAAAATTTACTTCAAAAATGAATTGTACATGTATATTTATAAGTGTGTGTGTGTTTATGGTATATGATTTAATTAGAATCCTTTCAAGTTTCCTGATAAGTGTTTTGGTTTTCAGTTGAAGTTGTTCGATGAATTTATCGAAATTGTCCCGAATGCTTTTTGTCCAGTCGGCTGGAGCTGTAGAATACACCGACTGCTTCTCTGCACAGGGGTAAGAACCCACTTGCAACTAGCGTCCTAGATATGACACTAAACAATCTGATGGTGAGGTTCCAGTAATGCAGGAGCTTTGGGGAATGCGGAGTACCCTTCACTGCCATCGCTCCCAGGTCTACTCTGGCCCGGAGTAGTAGCACCTGATAAGGATCCTATCTATATGTTAAATAGAATTAAACCGTGATTTGAGTTTACTGTTTTTAGCATTTAAACTGCGTATTTATGCTAAATTGGATTGTTTAAAATAGAACTGTTTTGACATTTTAAACTGCGTACTTATAGGGCCCTATCTATGGCTTTAAAAGAATTAAACTGCATACTTATGCTAAACTGAATTGTTTGAATTAGAACTGTTTGACAAAACTGAATAGCTTGAAATAGAAATATTTTGACAATTAAACTGTATACTTATACTAAACTGAACTGCTTGAAATAGAACTATTTTAACCTGATAGGGTCAAATAGAACAGTTTAACTTTAAACTGAGTGTAAACAAATGGCTTATTCTTAATTGAATTGCCAACAATAGAACTGTTTGTTCATTTAACTGTGTGTAAACAAATGACTGATGCTTAAATGAATTGTTAGTGATACATTACAATACTTGAAACGATTTAAGAGAGTGCAAACGAATAAATAATGTTGAATGAAATAATTAGCGTTAAATAGCAACACTTGTACCCAATTCACTGTGTGCAAACAAATGCTTAATATTTAATAAATCTAAATGTATGCCTCATCATAATCATGTCGCGCCATCAGTACAGATTTCCCTGACTCTCTCTCGCCATCCCTCCCTATCATCCATTGCTTCCGGCTGGTCTTCAGGGCTTCATCCCATATCGGCATAGAGCTGCTGTATGTATGTATGTTCGAGCTGGTCGTCCTACCTTTGCTCGGCCATGTGAAGGGGTTCACAAGAGTGCAGCACTTATGAGCTCGTCCCTACTTCTCCAGCAGTGTCTTGCATGTCTGGTAAATCTAATTTTGATAGATTTCGTGATGGATGGTTGGTGGCCGTACAGCTGCTTCTTTGTGGGGTGCTAGCTTTTTCTCCAAAGGTTTAGTTAGCGTCCATGTAGTGCATCCATACAGCAGTAGCGACACGACCGCTGCTTGGAAGAAACTGCGTTTCAAGCTAATACTATTGGAACGTGAAAGTCTATTTTTAGAATAAGGGTAGGATTGTCTACTGACTCCCAAAAGAGTATTGAGTATTCAGTATAATGAAAGAAAGAAAAGAGAAGAAAAAAACAGGGAGGTTATATGAATTAGATAGCAATGATTGAAACCATTTAACAGTGAAAAAACCATAGCATTACTAATGAGTATACAAATTAGTTCATTTAAAAATGAAATTACCTTCTAATTACAAATCATATACGTATATACATTTAGTAAAGTATAGCTGGGGACCTTAGTCGAGAGTGACCAGAAGGCTCCCTTTTCAATAGCTTTACCCTTGATCATTGCCTTATAATGCTGAGTGTTAAGCAAGAAGGCATCAAGTACTATTTTTTGAGTATTTGCTATGTCTCCCAGACCATTGGCGAACACCCTCCTATTCGGCCATAAGACATATATACATGTACATACATACACACAAACATATATATATATATATATATATATATATATATATATATATAAACACACATGCATAAACATATATTTAAGTTGTAATCGTAGTACCGAAGGGTCACTTTTCAATAGCCACTACACCGATGTGTAGGGCAGGGCGCTACTCCTTTCCCTGGATTGCTTCACTTTACCCTTGAGACATATGCTATAATGCTGAGTGTTTAGCAAGGCGGCATCAGGTACCATTTTTGAGTTTTTGGTATGACTCAACCAAGGATTGAACCCTGGTCTCGCGGGCCATGAGCAATCACTCTACTCATTAGACCAATGTGTGAAAACAAACGATTAAGAGTAAATAGAATTATTTACGTTAGATTGAAATGCTTGAAACCAATTATCTGTAAGCAAAACAAGAGAAAAAAAGAAAAAAAAAAAAAGAAAAAAGTGCTCCGTTTTTTTTTAAATGCTATCGACAAAATGTATTTACAAATCCAATTTTTAATATATTTTTTGATATGATTTAGCATTAAATAACCTACTGTGGTTGATATGCCTTTAAAACTAGCCAAATCAAAAATAAATAAATAAGTTAATTATTTGATTAAAAAGAAAATGTTATTGAATTCCTTCAATTTGACCGGCTTTTTCATTTTTTTTTTTTTGTCTTGATTTGATTACAAAATGTGAGAGAGGAGAAATTCATAGTATGTGAGTTACTCTCTTGTCTTTTAACTTAATGCTTATAATTTTAAGCGCCAATATTTATATCCAATCGTTAACACGGACACAGAATATCTGGACGTGGTTGTTTGGTGTAAATCGATGGTAGTGCCTTCTCCATTCACACAGAAAATATCACGCATTTTGCAGAAATCTGCAATTCATAATTCTATTGCAGACATCTCACAAAATCAACAGATCTACATTAACAAAAAAAGAATTGAATAAAAAGCAGGATTTTGTTGATACAAACACTATAAAAAAAAAACCCTCAATTACCACCCAGGACCTCACTCCTCTCCTACATCTTCTCCACCTCTTCACTGCTACATCTTGCCCACCCACGCACCAAGATTCAAAGTGACGGATTCAGGACGGCCGGCATTGAGATATTAAGTTGCTGAGTGGATTAGGTGGGGGGTGTAGAGTCGTCGTCCAAGAGAAGTTCTTGTTTTTTTTTTATTATATATATCCTTCTTCTTTTAGGTTTTGTTTTGTTTTGTTGGATTCTTGTTTATCTTGAAAGGTTTGCTTCATCGTGGCGATTCATACTCAGAGAAAAGAAATGTATTTGGGTCGGAAAGTAAGAATTTTTTTTTATTGACGTCACTTTTGCTTTCTTTCTCTTGAATCTCATTGAATGGGGGCGCTTATCGATTCATAGGCCCATTCAACCTATTTAGTCCCCTCCCTATGCACAGACCCCAAACATTTTTTGAAATATTCCTTAGATAGACAGAAAAAGAATTATATAGATACATTCACAAACACACACACACACACACACACACACACACACACACACACACATATATATATATATATATATATATATATATATACTCAACTCCTCCACATAAGCAGGATGTGACAGAAAGTCAATTTTTCAGCCGGAGCTTCGCAACGGCTGGAGAAGAAGCTAGGCGGCAATTACACAAGAATGTTGCGAGCAATATCGAATAAGTCCTAGCGGCAACACCTCACAAAGCAACAACTATACGGCCACCTGCTTCCCATCACGAAAACTATCTAAGTTAGACGAACCAGACATGCAGGACACTGCTGGAGAAGCAGAGACGAGCTCATAAGTGATGTACTCTTATGGACCCCCACATATGGCCGAGTAAAAGCAGGACGACCAGCTAGAACATACATACAGCAGCTATGTGAGGATACGGGATGTAGCCTTGAAGACCTGCCTGAGGCGATGAACGATAGGTAAATGTGGCGAGAGAGGGTCTGGGATATCCGTGCTAGCGGCACGACACGATGACGATGATGAGATTGGTTGTCAAACCACGATGAAAAACCGCAGTCCTCTCTGATATTTACCTATAGCTAGAGGGGAGTTTGTAGATGCATACTTTTACAAAGCCTATAAGCAGTATATGAAATGCAAACTGCCTCGTCGAGGTTTTGAACTTGGTTCGCCGTACCTATTTTCAACGACGATAACCATTACTCCACTAACGCCTCAAGTATGAGTCAGATAGTGAGTTAGATTGACAGGAAGAAAGGTACATAATTATATATATATATAGATAGATAGATAGAAAAGAATTATATATATATATATAAATATATAGAGAGAAATTAAATCTTCTCCTCATAGTATCTAGCACCGGTGCTAGATACCCTGGGGAGCCGGTTTAGGCGAAACTGTAGTAGGATAGTCCCGACTCACGATTTAATTTCTGTAATTAGCTCTACTTTTGTATTGAGCACTATTTGTAATAGTAGCATTGCAGCATTTTACGGTTGGTTTTTGTTCTTTTGGCCAACGGACTGCATATCTCTTGATTTTTTTCAACTGGTGTGACGAAGTTGGCCTTTTCTTTATTTTTTTCCCAAAAGAATTTTTTTCTTTTTCCCCCAGGCAGTGATTCGGAATATTGTTATCTCAAAATTCTGGCGTTTTTTTTTTCTTTTTCCTGGTAACCGTGAATGTTGGTAGATAGTAAGTTAGTAAATATATATATATATATATAGCTATATCTACAAGCCATGATGAAGACATCCAATTGAATAAAAAATTTTCTATCATAATTATTTCTGATTCTAAATAATTTGAAAAGTATGTTTTCTTTCAGAAAAAAGAGTGAAGTCGAAAAGCGTTGGAAAATAAAAATAAAAAATATATCAACACATATATTTCTTCCGTTTTACCTTTCTCTCTCTCTCTTTTTCTCTCATACACACACACACACACACACACACACATATATATATATATATATATATATATATATATATATATATATATATATATATATAATATCATGAAAGTAATTCCTATATGGCTAAGGGGGAGTCTACCTACGTTTCACCTAAACAGCTCGTCAGGATCGCATTGGCGAAGTGGGTTAAGATAAAATACATTTTATTAGTTAAAAAGACCACTGACCTAAACAAAAATTAGCATATATTTTTTTTTTTTTTTTTCTTCGTTGAACAATTTTTATCCATCCCTTTAACCACTAAGTAACCAATGTTTCCTATGTCTGCAAATATTAGATATTTCAAACCTTTGGTTAAGCAATTCCTTTAGTTTATTAAATCAAGCTTTGTTTAATTTTTCTTCTATACGCAATTTACAATATCTACCCCCCACCTTATATTTACTACATCTTTTCATAATTTCCTATTTCAATATAGGATCCATACCAAATTTCCTTTTGACTTCCCTTATGTAGTTGGACAAAATAGTTTTATGTCGGTATATTTCATGTGCGAAGCTACTTTTATGATTGTAATATCTTTGTTTGAAATGGCTTTGCGTTGAACCCACAAACACTTTTTTTTATCATTCCTTTTGTTACTATTACTGCTCGGGTTGAGTACTTCAACCTTATACACTACACACTCTATTTGACATCGACCCTTGAGGGGCCAGTTTTCTTTCTTAATACTGTTACAATTTGGGGGGTTCAGTATTTTTATTTCTCCTAAGCTTTTCTGAGTTGCCTCTACTAATTAATCTGAAAATGTTAGGCATACAGCTGTATCTTAATTTCTTGGTGTTTTTATTAAATATTTTTTGGTAAATTACTCGTCTTAGGAAAAAATTTTCTTGATATTTAAAAAAAATTCTCTTCCTATTTTTGTGGCTTCAGCCATATTATATGGAGGTGTGAACCATAAGATTTTCTTTTCCTATTATTACTCTTATTCTATATGTTTGTATTTTTTCTTTACTTTTATATATTTTTCTTTATATCCAAAATCTTTTAAGGCTATTTCATAATCTTGCTTATTTCGAGTAAAAATATCCTTGTTTGATGAATTTATTGATAACCTTATCATAAATGTTATTAGGGATTTGTCTAAAGAGTTTCTTAGGGTGATTAGATCCTACATTTATGTAGCATTGATATTGATCATTTTTTTCTGAATGGGGACGCCGTCCCATAGTATTTTTCACATCAACAGAATAATAGTATTAGATATAAAGATTGATAACCGGCTCATTGGCCTGGTGGGTATAGTGTTCGCCAATGGTGCGGGAGACCATGGTTCAATCTCAGGTCGAGTCATACCAAAGACTTTAAAAATGGTACTTGATACCTCCTTGCTAAACACTCAGGAATATAAGGTACGTATCAAGGGTAAAGTGGAGCAATCCAAAGGAAGGAGTAGTGCCCTCCCCTACACCTCGGTGTTGTAGCTATTTAAAGGGAGCCCTCTAGTCGCCCTTGACTACGGTCGCCAACTTTACTTACTTTTTATTTATATATATATATTTATATATTTTCTTTTTTTGATATGATTTAGCATTAAATAACCTACTATGGTTGATATGCCTTTAAAACCAGCTAAATCAAAAATAAATAAATAAGTTAATTATTTGATTAAAAAGAAAATGTTATTGAATTCCTTCAATTTGACCGGCTTTGTCATTTTTTTGGCATATAAAATTAATCTACTACTTACTTTTTTCTGTCTTGATTTGATTACAAAATGTGAGAGAGGAGAAATTCATAGTATGTGAGTTACTCTCTTGCCTTTTAACTAAATGCTATATATATTATAGATAGATGCGAATGAAAATAATGAGATAGATAGATAGAAGCAAAATCAGAAAGAAGCAGATTTATATATATATATATAGAGAGAGAGAGAGAGCGAGAGAAAGAAAGAGAGAGTATGAGAGAAAGAAAGAAAAAGAGAGGCAAAATTAGAGAGATATAAACAGAATTAGATAGATCATCATTTTTGCCTTTATTGGGATTAATAAATTTATGAATATTATCCGTACACGCACAGATGTCAAAGTCTTGTACATAAAATCTTAGGATACATCGAATTAGTTTACAATAAAAATCACGCAAGAAATCTATGTCCGCACAGATGCACTTACAGACACACATGCACACGTACATCCACATCAATGTATTGACGTACAATGACTTTATGTCCATTCACACAAACACAATTATTGACACACATATGGACAACATTGGATTCGAGATGAATCCAATTAGTTTATTATAAATATCACGCAAGAATTTTATATCCAAACATATACCCACTCCCCCAAACACACAAACTGCAACACACGATGCCGCGCGCAGTCACAAGCTTTTGGGAGGAGACAGTCGACTAGAGTATTTGAGTCGGTTGACTTCACTTGACGCAATAGTCAAACGAGTTTATGTCAGGAGAAGTTAATATTCGGTGAAGAGACGAACTGCGTCAATCTTAGGGAAAGTTGGTTGGTTGATTGGTTTATATAGCATATCAACTATTGTAGGTTATTTAATGCCATATCCTCTTTATACATTTAAATGAAATAAATGATTAGTTAGTACGCTTTGTAGATAACATTTTTAAAAACGTCCCTGAGCTCTTCATTGCATACAGGTAAGTGTTGTATACTCATTTACAGATTCATGCATATATACACATATACATGCAGAATACATATTGACGCAATAATAAAAACGAGCGAAGACTACTTTAAAAAATCATACCTCTCACTTTATTTGAAAGTGTTGTGTGTGAGAGGGAGTTGGAGACCGAACAGAACTGCAACATATTGAACCCCACTCTTATCCTATTTACCAACCCCTCCATTAGGGTAGGATATGACACAAGGTCAATTTTTAAGCGGAGTTTAACAGGTTTGAATTCAGAGTTTTCCTTCTCCTAGAGTAGTTGCCTCATCAACGCTGAAGAACTCAGTCTGTCCTACTATTTACCCATAGCTGGAGGGAGAATAATTGGATTCATCCAGGATTTGAACTCGTGCCACCGTGTCCATTTCCTATGACGATAAAAACTACACCACGGGACCCCCCACTCTTATGGCCATCAGCGTTGTGTCTTTCTCGTTCTCTAGGGCTGCTCAACCGGAGGCTTGGGGGCCTAGCTTTCTGTTGAGTGCTGGCTTTCTCTACCACAACTTGTCTCAAGCTTCTGATCTCCAAAAACTCACTGACTTCCTGTCTTCACCGAGTTATATAATAGTTCCATCGCCCACTCAATCTTTGGAATGGCATGTTTGATCGTCATCAAGCGGAAATAACTGTCATGCAGTTCAGAGGTCACTCTCTTCCGGTGCATCAATCTATGACTGTACCTTGTCCCATTTTGTCAGCCAAGCTCGCCCACGCCAATGGAATATGCACTTCCGCCGTCTTTGGAATGGCATGTTTGGCCGGGTCGAAGGTCAGTATACAAAAAAAGTCGTTGCAAGTATTGATATTTAACAATAATCATTTCATTCAACACTATTCATTCATTTGCTCGCAGTCAAATGGTTCCAAATATTGCTACATTATACTAATATTTCAAATTAGGCACATGGTTAAAGAATTTCAAGAATTGAGATTTAACACAATTCTATTGAACATTATTCATTCTCTTGCACACCGTTTCAAGTATTGCTAAGTACGAGGGACATACGATAAGTTTCCAGACTTTTATCGTATGGGCACTTTTATTGATAGTACACACATGAAACTATAGTCCCCTTCGAAGTAATCTCCTCCGGCTGCAATCCACTTGTTGTACCGTCCCAACAACTTCTTCAAGGCCCCATCAAAGTTATCTTGTGTGAGCATGTCAATGACCTTCGTCACAGCCTCTTTCATCTCCTCAATTGTCTCATAATGACAGCCTCTGAGCTTTGGGAATAACGAAAAGTCACAGGGAGCAAGGTCTGGACTGTAGAGAGGCAGAGGAACTGTCTTGATACCCATCTTGGTCAAATAGTCTGTGACAAGGATGGAATTGTGGACAGGTGTATTGTCCTGGTAGAAATGTCACTGACCCGATTTGAAGAGTGCTGACCTCTTGCGACGGAATCTCTAGCTGAACTCCCTTAAAACCTCAACATAGTAACCCTAACCCTAACCCTAAGCCTTTGGCCAATCAACTCTGGTGTATTGACTTCCTCTTATCATCCCTCACAGACTCCGTGCCTTTCTTGAATCTCTTATGCCACTCAAAAACTGATGCTCGAATCATGCAAGATGGTCAAAAGGCAGTTTGAAGCATTCCATACGTTTCTATGGCATTTTTTCCAAGTTTAAAACAGAATTTTATTGCATATCGTTCTTCTACAGTGTCAGATTGCATTTTTGAAATTCACCAGCTATGACAATCGGGATTTAGTAGGGTGTATTCCACTTGCTGCTGTAGCTATTCATTTGAACCTGAAATCATAAAAATTCGTCAGATATCTTATATGATGTATAGCAATAAGACACCTTTCCAAGGCCTCCGCGAGCAAGCGAAAGTCAACCGTCTTCTCCCGAGGCAGGTCTCAACTCAACTGACTTTTTCAAAATCCCAAAATCCTCCGCGCGCTTCCGGTGCGTGACGTCATTCGCACTTGCTAGCCCCGTTTCCCATCTGGGCTATTGTGACATTTCTGAGTGACACGTACGCTCCGCGCGCACCCGCATGAACACCTGTGTTAATGTTGCACCTAAGTAATCCATGCACTGAGCCGAAAGGTTCTCAGTCTAACTAAACCCAAAGGCATAAAACGAAATCCCTCGGCCATTATATTACAATAGATCTATTTCAAACAATTCAGTTTAACATAAATACACAGTTTAAATGTCAATAGTTCTTTTTCAGGCAATTCAATTTAGCATAAGTACACAATTTAGTTCGATTTAACCGATAGAAAAGACTCTATCAGGTGCTGCCACTCCAGGCTTAAGTGGACATGGAGGCCATGGCAAAAAAAGGGGGACTCCACATTCCCCAAAGCTCCAGCATTACTGAAACCTCACCATGAGATTGTTTGGTGTCATATCAGGACACTTGTTGGGGAATTTTTACCCCTCCACAGACATGGAGTCAGTGTATTCTCTATTCCTAGCCCTTTTGGCCAATGAGAGAGAGTGTGTGTTGATTAATGTATATATATATGGGTATGTTTCTGTGAGAAAGTGTGTGTTGAATGAGAAATGTGTGTCAATTGATATATGTGTGAATGTGTTAATGTATTAATGTGTGTGTGTTAATTGATTCATATAAGTGTATACGAGTATGTGGGAATGAGTTAAATCATATATTTGTGTGTGTATGTGATTGTGTGTGTGTTTTAGTTAATATATATGTGTGTGTAAGTATGTCAGTATATATACATGTACGTGTGAGTATGTGTATATTTTTGAGTATGTTAATCAATATATATATGAGTGTACACGTGTATTAAAACATTTATATATTCATAGATATATAAGGGCTTTTATCCACTTTCCCTCGCCAGCGGAGACCTAACTATATTTTCTACTTCCAAACATCGATAAAACTGCACCGAGTGGCTTTGCAGATTTAATTTAATGACGAATCTAATACTCTTTATGGTACTGTCATGACTCTCTCTCTCTCTCTCTCTCTCTCTCTCTCTCTCTCTCTCTCTCTCTTTCTGGTACTGTCATGACTATTTTTGAATATTAAATTCCTTTTTAAATATAAACGTCCTTGTTTACCTTGTATGACTTGTAAACAGATGACTTTGGCGTACATCTCCATCATGTTTCCATCACTTTGGCCATATGACCTCATAACGCTTTTGAACATTAGGCCATCAGACACTTTTTTTTTAATGTATCAAAAAGAAATAATAAAGATTTGAGAAATAGTTTTACTTACCTATAATTAAGTGCGTAATAAAACTACCTAGTACAACTAAACATCCCCATAGTTTGTGCTTGTCCTTTGGATTGTCCATCTTTAGAGACGGATACTTGCATTCCTTAAAACGAGACGTCCACTTTGATTTTCTTATTTTTACGTCCCCTTTGTGACAACAACCGTTCGGTCCCGGTGAGGGCATTTGCTTCTCCAGCAAATCATAATTGGTCTCCTTCTCATAGCTACTCATCGATTTTTTCAATGAGTTCATGGTGGCGCAACGGTATCCCCGACCGTTATTACTACTGGCGCTACTGCTCTGAGAAATGTCGCTGCTCGTACTCTCACTGCTGCTGATACTGGTGGTAGATGCAATACTGCACTGAGTTCCGTGGCGATGGCACGTGGGGTAAGCATGCAGGTCCACCACGGTAAGGGTTCGGCTTTTGCGGTTACGGTCTGGATTTTTACCAGAGCGAACCCCGACTGGATCCCTGAATGAGCCCTCCACCTCGTCTGGGGATTGATCATCCAGGTTTACCACACATGGCCGGGTGTACTCCGTCGAACGGCTTCGTGGAATTTTTAAACCTGAAAAATAAAAAATAAATATATTTAATAATCTGGATTCGAACTTAAACATATTAGATATCAAGTTATAGCCACCACGTCATTCGTATCAATTAATAGCCATCACGTTATAGACATAAATTCATAGTCATCACTTTAAAGCCATTACTAAATAGCCATCACGTTATAGACATAAATTCATAGTCATCACTTTAAAGCCATCACTAAATAGCCATCACGTTATAGACATAAATTCATAGTCATCACTTTAAAGCCATCACTAAATAGCCATCACGTTATAGACATAAATTCATAGTCATCACTTTAAAGCCATCACTAAATAGCCATCACGTTATAGACATAAATTCATAGTCATCACTTTAAAGCCATCACTAAATAGCCATCACGTTATAGACATAAATTCATAGTCATCACTTTAAAGCCATCACTAAATAGCCATCACGTTATAGACATAAATTCATAGTCATCACTTTAAAGCCATCACTAAATAGCCATCACGTTATAGACATAAATTCATAGTCATCACTTTAAAGCCATCACTAAATAGCCATCACGTTATAGACATAAATTCATAGTCATCACTTTAAAGCCATCACTAAATAGCCATCACGTTATAGACATAAATTCATAGTCATCACTTTAAAGCCATCACTAAATAGCCATCACATTATAGACATAAATTCATAGTCATCACTGCATAGTCATTAATTAATAGCCACCACTTTACAGCTATCGCTTCAACGTTATACGAATCTATTCAGAGCCATCTCTTTAAAACCATCACCTCAAAGTCATCAATTTATAGCCATCACTTCATAACCCAGAATGTATAGCGATCACATTATCGAAATGAATTTAAAGCCGTCATTTCATCGTTATCATTTCATAGGCATTACTTTACAGCAATGATTTTAAAGTCATCACTTTATAGAGACTTATTCATTGCGACCACATCAAAACCATGACTTGCTGACCGTCACTTTATCGCCATCACTTCATTAACCTCGACACAGTAGGCTAAATTAACCGCTTCGCGGACATTTACATTGAACATTGGACATTTGTCAAAGATTGTAATAACTCATACAATAGACACTTTTATGGGCTATAATTTTACCAAGAATTCATTTATGACCATTGAATAGCCCTATATTGGAAAGAATTTAATATTTGTTCTTTCTCCCATTTTTCCCGCCATACACCGCCATCTTTACTTCATGCCTCTTGCATTATATGTTATCTAAAAGCCCGTCCTACTATAGTTCATCAAATGTTCCTTTTCTTGTTCTTCCTCGAGGAACATAGCCACCACTTCAGAACTCTGCTTTTTAGTTCGAGTAATTTCTATTATTATTATTATTATTATTATTACTCGAGAGTTTTTCACACTAGCATTAACTGTTGGTTTTCCACTAGAGTCTGAGGGACAGAAAGTCTCCTCAAATCTCCAGGACTCTTCTTAGTATTCTAGCCGATCTCAATAATGCTGTATTTTGGATTGTCTCCATCCACTCTGGTATTTCCAAGTCCTCCTGTCAGTGAACCAGTCCTTTGGTGACAGTACCGAGCGCGCCTGTTATAATTGGTATCCCTGTCACCTTCATGTTCCATAGTTTTTTTTCAGTTCTCTAGTAAGGTCTATGTACTTATGTGTCTTTTCGCTTTCTTTCAGTTTTACTCTGCGGTCAGCCGGAACAGCAAAGTCCACTATTCGGCAGGTTCTCTTTCTCTCTCTCTCTTTTTTTTTTTTGTATTTTTTTTTTTTGTTGTCTTTTTTTTTTTTTTTTTGGCTACCATTAAGCCTGGTCGTTTGGCAGAAATTAGATAATACATATACTATTTGTTCTTGTGCTCAAATTTAAACTACTGGTACAATTCCCTGTGGATCACCTTCCCCACCTAGTCATGTCTAGTCATATACTCTTTTAGCGCTAATTTACTGAATTCGGTTTTTATTATCATTATCATCATTAGAGTTTTTCACATCAGCTAACGCTGATGTTCTTTTACTGGAGTTTGAGTGACAGGAAGTTTCCTCGAATCTCCTGGACTCTCTATTCAGTATTCTGGCCGATTTCAATAATGCTGTCGTTTGGATGGTCTCCACTTGTTCGCCAACTTCCAAGTCCTCCACTCACTTTAATTGAACCTGCAACCTTCAGATGATTGTCAATCCTGACTGCAAGCGATTAACAATACAGGAATACTTAACACTTGTATCTGATTATAGCTAACGGAATCAGAACAGGCGACCCCGGTGGATTCAATAAAGGACGTAGTTCGAAGTTCCGTGAAGGTTCCTGAGTTCAACAAACGCCGAAACGTTGTGGAAATAACAATAAAGATGAAGACAATAGTCCGGAAACCCTTAATTCAAAAGTTCTAGTTTTGACAATCTGGGGAGTGAGGAGTACCCTTTCATTGGCATTACTCTCAGGTCGACTTAGACCAGGATTAGAATTAGTAACTCTTAGAGCCTAATCCATGGGTCAAATTGATCTATTTAAGAATTATTCATATTCGGTAATATTGTGTGCGAAAGAAATTTCTTAAAAACAACTGCAAAAAAAAAATGTTAATATGGACGTACAATGAACGCGTTTTCCTAACCTCTTGGCATAAAAAAAACCCCTAAATGTGCTGACATGCCGTTAAAATCAATCAGTTAATCATCTAGTCTGTGAACCAGTCTTTCTTTTATTAGCACGCGGAAAGAAAGATAACATTTCTGGAGCTAAAAGACACTTAACCATCATTAAACAACAAATGTCAATTTTATATAAATATATAAAATAGTCAGAATTACCTCCATTGGCGCAGCATGATCTTTCTTTCTGTCGACCTTGCACCAGTTTTAGCTTAACGTAATTGATGAAAATATTTTTAGAAGAGCATCAATATCAATGGATTCATATTCAAGCCTTACAAGATATTAAATTGCCATTTCTAAAACGTGACAAGATTTGGCTTCGAGTCAATATCAAAGCCTCAAAAATCTTAGCAGGCATTTTTTCTTTATCTTGAAAATGATTTCATTTTTATGTCTTATTCACATTTTTGGTTTCTATTTAAAATACAATGAATAAGAATGAGAAAAGAAAATATATTTATCGCGTTCGCATTTGAACAAGCAATAAAGATTCCATATTTGTTCAAGAGGGAGAATGCATATATATATTATGCTCAAGTGTATGTGTGTTTCCATAATATTTTGTAATTATGCATATACATCAGTGTGTGAGTATATATATATATATATATATATATATATATATATATATATATATATATATATATATATACGTATTCCAAACTGACCGCCCATCCTAATAGAATGAAGCAACCCCATCTATAATTTATTCATATAATTGAAAAAAAAGCCACTCTGAACAAATATAAAACTCACTGCAACAAACGATCTAACACAACCCCGGAACATGACCAGCGAAATGGTCGAAAGCACTGGACTAATATAGGGTTCTTACTTTACCAACTTGACGGAGAAGAAGACTAGTGAGAAGACATGAACGTTTTCTCTTGATTTAAAAAAAAGCAATTCAACCAAACCTGCTTATATATATTCATATATATATATATATATATATATATATATATATATAAGCTTAAGAGAATAACTTTTTGAGATATAAATAAATCTGTATATAAAAACATATAGAGGTGTGAGTATTTGATCTTTTGACTTCATGTATATGAATATTTGAATTACACACGACGTGGTCATTGCCGTACACCCCCCCCATATCTCTCTCTCTCTCTCTCTCTATATATATATATATATATATATATAGCAGCTAAGTTATGAGATCGTTCTTTTATACATTTCAGCTGCTCAAAAGGGCATGAATAAATACTTTTAAATTTCAGTAAGTATGAATGGACACATAAATAGTTTTTGTAACATCTATAGGACTGTATGTGCCTGCATATATATATATATATATATATGTGTGTGTGTGTGTGTGGATGAATGTATCAATTTTTTTTTCTTTGTTTCTGAACCAACTGAGACTTCCTGAGGAACCTCTCGAGAGCTACTGTATATATTTATATCATAAGTAATTCTCAACATATGGTATCTTTAGCTGATATGAGTTCTAAAAATTTCAGAGAGTGACTGGTTAAGTTCTACTCTACGCTGTGGTTTTGAGGTTTATAATCGACAACTGATGGCCGGTAACTGTTGGTTTTCGTTTTCAAAGGACAAATAAAAAAAAACCATAAAAACACACAGAACTTTAAACCATATCAAAGAAAGAGATTGAGAGGTACCTTGATTTATGAAAAGCTCAATGGAATACGGGTTCTTAAAACTATGGGTAATTTCTGGAAAAAAATAATCATTCTATCTTGTTGCATAAAATTTCAATCTCCAAGGACTTTTTTCAGAAACTTCGTATATATATATATATATATATATATATATATATATATATATCGATGACCGAAGATAGTTTTGTTATGACACTTAAGTACCTCTGGTGATGAGGCCCCCGTTCTAGCAATTTAGAGAGTTTAGTGCACCCGTTTATTACCATTACTCCTAGGTCCATTCTGATCCAATATGCCAGTAATTGTTAGAGCACGATTTATGGGTTAAATAGAACTTATAAGGTATTCGGACAAAACCAACAGATACTTCGGATCAATTTTAAACTGTGTACAACAGTTGCGAAATCTTATTCACCAATTAGTAAAGATGAATGAAAAGCTAATCCTTGTCTATCATTTTTCAGTAAAATAAGTCTACAAGAGAATCTGCTGCCTAAACGCACCCACAATATATATATATATATATATATATATATATATATATATATAGAGAGAGAGAGAGACAGACAGAGATAGATAAGGTTTTTGTTAAAAAAGTTATCAACCGAGGCTCTCCGTAACTCGAAAGAAATGAAAAAAGTTTTGTTTCTTTGTTTAATGGCATATCAACTTTTGTAGGTTATTTAATGCCAAAGCCGTTCTCCTAGAAGAATAGTAGTGGTATTATTTAACCCATAGCTGGGAGGATAAGGGGGTTCATACTTTTCCCAAGAGTATTTGTCCGAAAGTGAAAAAAAAGAAGTATTAATATATATATATATATGTATATATATAAGCCTTTCATGCTAAACATTATGGTGCCTTTCATGCTAAACATTATGATGCCTTTAAATCAGTATTACAGCCTAAATTTGGCACAAAGCCAAATGTGAGGATCGAACTCACTAACAACGTTCCGCTATCCTTTCTCACAAACGATTATATTACTTTAAACTATATTCGGTGGTGAGGCTCCAGTACAGGAGCTAAGTGAATTATGGGGTTATAGCTCCTGAGTCCTCTTTCATCCTGAGTGGTAGTACCTTTTAGGGTAATTTACTAAGCTTTTTGCTTAGATGCAGCACAAGGCCGTATGAATGGGGCACCTATGAGACTCGAACTCACTAGTGAAGGTTTGTTAGTCTAGCTTGCTAACCATTACACAACCAGAGGCGCCTTGTAGTACCTTTTAGGCTTTATTTATGAGTCAAATAGATCTTATTGAATATTATTAGTATTGGACAGTAACACATTATTGCATATGACTCTGAGCAGTTTACTTGTATTAACAATAGTTATGATTATTTAGTAAAGATTAGCAATAATTTAGAACTATGTAACTATGCGCAAGCAAACAATTCTTTTTAAATAGAAGTGGTTACTTTAAACGATATAACTGAATAGGTTATTAATGATAGATTGATTTGTTTTTTTTTGTTGTTTTTTTGTTTAATGTCATATCAACTTTCGAGGGTTATTTAATACCGAAGCCATTCGTGTAAATTCGTTTTGTTTGGTTGTTTTGTTTTACGGTGTATCAACCCTTATCGGATGATTTAACACAGAATTAAATTTCAATTTCTATTTCAAACTATTCAGTTTAGCATAATGCAGATTTGATATCAAGAACAGTTCTATTTCAACTAATTCAGTTTAGCATTCGTATACAGTTTAGTTCTACCTGACCTATAGATAGGACCATATCAGGTACTCCCACTCTGGGCCAGAGTGGATATGGGAGCGATGGCAATAAAGGGATACTCCTCATTTCCCAAAGCTCCAGCATTACTGGAGCCTCCCCATGAGATTGTTTAGTGTCATATCAGGACACTCGTTGATGGGGGTCTTACCCCTCTACAGAGAAGCAGTCGGTGTATTCTACAGCCCCAAGCGACTGGGCAACATTCTTTTTGAAAAGAAGTGATACTTTTGGTAGTTTGGAGAATAAGGGGTTTCATACCTTTCCCAAAGGTATTAGTTCGAAAGTGGACGCTATAGCATATAACAGCTCATCAGATAAGCTTGGTAACCATTACGCAATGACGAGGCGACCTTAGTTACTAAACTTAGTTATAGCACAGGGCACGAAGATATAGAGCTTTCAGTAGTGAAGTGCAAAGTGAAGAACAATCCGAGCCGCTGTTAAATCTCATCACACCGATTCCACTGGTCACATCGTTCACCGTAAATTCCGTAAATGAGAAAATATCAGGAAACGATAGCCATGAAAAAATGAGAGTACTTCATCTTGGAACTCCATAGAACGTGTTTAGAAACGTGTTCAAGAAAACAAAAAAAAAAAAGCTCGGGTTGATCTTGTTAATATTTTACTATTTGCTTACGTCTTCTTTCATGAACAAAATTTGCGAAATTTAATTTAGAAATTATTGATTATTGATTCCTGATAAGTTTTTGGGAGATCCCGTATGTTATTCACTCCCTCCTCCATACAAACACTTTTTGTGGAAGGATTTTGAAATGAAGTTTTGATTTTATTCTTTGATTCATTTTTTTTTTTTTTTCATGGTTATTCATATCTTCAATTATTTCTTTTCTTTAAGCTGCCTTTTTCTTTCTTTACGTTCTGCTTCTCTCTTTTTTTTGGTTTAGAATAAAGACATTTTCTTCTTCGAATCATTTTTTTTTCTTTACTTTTTTCTTAAAACCCTTTTCATTCATTCTTTCTTTCTTTCTTTCTTTTTTGAACTTTCAATAACGTCATTCTTTGTTTCTTTGTTTGTTTCTTTCTTTCTTCTAAACTTTCCTTCATTCTTTGAACCTTTCCTTACGCGACTTCTTTCTTTTTTTTTTCTTTCTTTGACCTTTGGATTACGACACCTTTTCTTTCTTTCTTTCTTTCTTTCTTTCTCAACATTCCTTCATTGTTTGAACTTTTCCTTACCCCTCTTCTTTCTTTTTTTTCTTTCTTTATCTCTTTCCTTGACCTTTCGATTACGTCATCTTTTCTTTCTTTCTTTGTTTTTCTTTCATTTTTTCTTTCTTTCTTTCTTTCTTCTCAGCTTTCCGTCATCCTTTAAAATTTTCCTTACGCTACTTCTTTCTTTCTTTGACCTTCCGATTACTTCACTCTTTCTTTCTTTCTTTCTTCTCAAAATTCCTTCATTCGTTGAACTTTTCCTTTCGCCACTTCTTTTTTACTTTCTATCTTTCTTTCTTTCTTTGACCTTTTGATTACCTCATTTTTTCTTTCTTTCTTTCTTTCTCTCTTTCTTTCTTTCTTTTTTTCTTCTCAGCTTTGCTTCATTCTTTGAACTTTTCCTTACACTACTTCTTTTTTCTTTCTTTTTTAAACTTTTGAATACGTCACTCTTTCTTTCTTTCTTTCTTTCATCTTTCCCTTTCGCTAGCTCTCTCTTTCTTTCTCTCTGTTTTTCTTTATTTTTTATTCCTGTCTTCTTTTTCCGTTTCTTTCACTCTTCTTTTTCTTATTCTTTTTTCCCTTATTCTTTTTCCTTTTTCTGACAACAAATTTCTTTCTTTCTTTCTGTCTGCTCTGGTTTCTTTAAATCCTATCCTTTTATTCCTACTTTGCTTTTCTTTCCTTCCTTCCTTCCGTAATTCAATCCACTTTATCATGTTCTAAAAACAACGGCGCCATTCGAAATCTCTTTATCTTTGCTTCTTTTGAAACCGAAAACCATTTTCTCTGCCGCTTATTGATATGGAGTCCAAACGTCTGCGACAATATTCTTTCGTTTCGCAAATAATCGATCAATCCATTATTATATTTATTTATTCTTTTTTCATTCCTTCTTTGCTACCCCCACTTCAACTGCATTGTTTGCCTTTTTTTTTCATTAATCGATGACGATATGAAACAATTAACGTTTGGAAGCAATATCAAAGACAATAATCAGATGACCAAGGATAAAAACAGTGAGTAGAAAGTTAATATCAAAGACTTTTTCCTTTTCTCTTTCTTTCTTTTTTCTTTCTCTTTTTTCTTTTTGCATATAAGAGGAAATACTAAGAAAATTAGGCATCAGATTTCTTCAGCGATTTCTTGTCTCATTCTTTTCTTTTCTTTCTTCCTTTCTTTCTTTCTTTCTTTCTTTCTTTTCTTTTTTTCCTTTTTATTTTTCCTTTTTTTTCTTTGGTATAATAGTGAAAATAATGAGAAAATTATGCATCGGATTTCTTTAGCGATTTCTTTTTTATTTCTTTTCTTTTTTCTTTCTTTTTTTCTTTCTCTTCTTTTTTTGTATGAGAGGAAATACTGAGAAAATTATGCATCGAATTTCTTCAGCGATTTATTTTCTCTTTCTTTTCTTCATTCGTCTTTGAACAAACATGTGTGTTTATAATCGTATCTGAAATTTATTAATTACTTACCATACATACATACATACATACATACATATATATATATATATATATATATATATATATATATATATATATATATATACATATATATATATATATATCTTTTTTTTAATATTCAACTCTTACAACTCCCTTTGTATATAAATAATTGTAGTAATTGTTTGAAAGTCGAGAGGTCGAATAATCCAAAATAGAAAGGTCAGTAAGTCGGTTGTCGAGAAGTTAAATATTCAAAAGATGAGAGGTCAAATATCCAAAAGTCGTAGGATTAAATAATCGAATTAGAAAGGTCAACAGATCGGAAGTCAAGTAAAATGAGTCAAATAATCTGAAGACTAGAGGTCAAATATTCAAAACTCGTGAGGTCAAATAACCAAAAGTAAAGAGGTCAACAAATCGAATACAATATATCAAATAACCAGAAGACCAAAGGTCAAATATTCAAAAGTCGATAGGAAAAATACCCAAAAACCTAGAAGTCAAATATTTAAAAGACGAGGGGTTAAATATTTAGAAGTCGGCTAAACTATTAATTGAAAGTCTTTGGATTAAATAAAGAGAGGTCAAATAATCGAGACTCAATCGGTCAAATAATTTGAAGTCACGAGGTCAGATATTAAAAAAAATCAGATGTTCAGTTGGCTGTCTTGGTATCAAGCAGTAAGAAATTGATGGGTCAAAAATTCGAAAGTCCAGAGATCAACCAAGCTGTAATTCAACAGTTAATACGTCTAATATCTGATAGTTAAGAGGCCAAAATTCGAAAGTAAAAAAAAAATCAAATAACTCTCTTGAGCTGTCAAGCAGTAAGACATTGAGGTTGAATATTTGACTGTCGAGAGGTCAACTAATCAGGAATCGAAAGCTCTTGAGAAGACGTCTATGACGGTGAATAACATCATAAATTAGAAATAAGAATAATTCCTCGGTAAGAATCGAACTCACGTCCGTTATTGTTCATTCCTTTCTTCCACTGAACAATCTCCCTAACCTTCAAACCCGTATATATTTTGATAAAAAATTGTCGACACTTAGAACCCTCGAACCTCACTCCTAAGCGTATGGCATAATTCTGGCATTTGGCTAAAAGTATCATCTATTGTCATTCATTTGTTTAAATTTCTGAGATAAAGCTCTATAATTTTTAACATTTGGAATATTCAGACTATTGTCTCATTTTCATTGTTACGTTCACAAGTTTTCGGCCGATACATTCTTTGGCCTACTTCAGGTATTTCTTGTCGGATTCGGGAGCCCACACAGAACTTCGAACCGAACTTGTTATTTAGAAACTCCGGAAGAAGGAAGTATCGACCGAAACGTAGTGAATATAACAGTTAAGATGAAGACAATTGTCTGAATACTCTAAATGATAAAAAACGTTATTTACTTTGATATCACAAGCAGTACTTACTGTTTCATAAGTTGTCACTCATTTAAGTACCGACAAGCATATTGATGCTTAACTTTGAGGATCTAAAGAGAAGCGGTGCTTTCAACGTGACTTAAACGTAAGTAGGGTGATTGACAGTAAGTAAATCTGTTATATGTTTTTATATTTTGAATTTTGCTTAGATATGCAAAACATGGCTCTGGCTACTTACAATATCTGCTGTTGCTTAAGTCGTCATGTTATTATCCGTTTTTTAACAACCTTGCAGTTTTATACATTCCAGAAAGAATAGGATCACGTGCAAGATCTTGTTGAATGACAAGTAGCGGGTCTGTTAAGAAGAAGATTACAACATTTTACGGAGAAGAGCAATAAAGAAAACTTTACATCTCCGACCGGAATTTTAACCACCTGGGAATATGAATTCTTAGAGAATGTTGGTTGGTTGGTTGAGTTTTATGGCATATCAACTTTTGTAGGTTATTTAACGCCAAAACTATTTTTTATGCGAATAGTTCCATTTCAAACATTTCAGTTTAGCATGAGTATACAGTTTAATTGTCAAAACCATTTCTATTTCAAGCTATTCAACTTATTCAAACAGTTCTAATCCAGCTAATTCAGTTTAGTATAAGTAGAGAAGTTCTCTACTAAAAAATTCAGTTTACTGTAAGTACAGTTTCAATGTCAAAAACAGTTCCATTTCAAACAATTCAGTTTAGCATAAGCACGCAGTACAGTTTAATAGTCGAAAACATTTCTATTTCAAGCTATTCGGTTATTCCAACAGTACTAGTTCAAAAAATTCAGTTTAGCATAAGTTTGCAGTTAGTTCTATTTAACCCATAGATAAGGCTCTATCAGGTGCTACCATTCTGGGCCAGAGTGGACTTCGGAACAATGAAAATGAAGGGGTGCTCCGCATTCCCCAAAGCTATCACCAGAACCTCACCATCAGATTGTTGGACACTCAGTGGTCGTGGTGGTGGTGGGGGTCTTACTCCTTTTCAGAGGTGCAGTCGGTGTATTCTACAGCCACAGCCGGCTGGACAATCTCAGAGAACGATGAAAACATTTTTTTCTCATTCTAACTTATTCATTAAAAAAATACTTCCTCGAAAATAAATTTTAAAAATATTCCTGTCTTTTTTCCTCTATCTTAGTATATTTGATATCAACCCAATGGTTTGACTAATTTAACAGCAAATAGACTAATTGTTGGTTATTTAATGCCGAAATTTATTTATTTATAAATGTCGGATTGTAATCATAACGAGATTAAATTGTTGGCCCAGTCGAATGGGGCTACAGAATACACCGACTGCAACTCTGTAGAAGGGTAAGACCCACTCAATGAGTGTCCTCAAATGACACTAACCAATCTGATGGTGAGGCTCCATTAATGCTGGAGATTTGGGCAATGAGTAGTAACCCTTCATTTTTCGCTGATCAACTCTTGTCCTGAGTGGTAGTATCAGATAAGATTCAATCAATGGGTCAAATAGAACCAATCAGTATATTTATGCTAAATTGAATTGTTTGAAATAGAACTGTTCTTGACATTTAAATTGTATACTTATGCTAAACTGGATTTTTTAAAAATATAACTATTTTGACATTTACACTTTGTACTTCAACTGAATTGCCTGAAATAGAACCGTTTATCGGTATAAAAATGGATTTGGCATTAAATGACAGACAATACTTGATATGCCACAAAAAAAAACCCAACCCAGCCCAACTAAACCAAACCAATATTAAATAACAATTTCTAAAATTACTTTTCTTTTTCTATTGTCATTTGTAAGCATTCAATTATAAAATCAAGTATTACGATCTTAAATGAATTGGAATAAAGTTGCAAGGCTTTAATTATTGCTAATAATAATGATTCATACACAATTATATAGAAGGAATCTCAGCAACGTTGTAGTTAACGTGCTGGACTTTGATAAGTTAGTAAGCGAGTTCAAACTCCAGTCTTACAATTACGTTCACTTTCGGACAAATACACTCGAAAAAGGCATGAACACTCTTATCTCCACCAGCTATGGGTTGAATAACACTAAAACGGTTCTTCTTCAAAAATATTTTTGGCATTCAATAACCCACGATAGTTGATAAGCCATTAAATAAAGAACGCTCACCAAACCTAAGCAAACAATTATATGGTTTCAAGTAACTATTTTGATTTAGTAATAATTATTTGATTCCACACAATTATACACTTTCAGGTGTTTCTATCCAAGGCAAATAATTTTCAAACAGGTCTATTTGACTCATAGATGGGTTAAAGTGGACCTGAAAGTCGTAACAATCAAATGATCCCCAAATCTCCCGAACGGGATCTTCAAAATTGGATCTGTTAAGCGTCATACCCAGTGTGAGCTAGTGGTTATTAGACGGATTCCCCTTTTTTGCATCTTGCCCAGTCGGCTGGGGCTGTAGAATACTCTGACTGCTTCTCTGCAGAGGGGTAAGCCCCCCCCAACGAGTGTCCTAAATATGACACTAAACAATCTGATGGTGAGGTTCTAGCAGTGCTGGAGCTTTGGGTAATTCGGAGTACCCCTTCATTGCCATCGCTCCCAGGTCCACTCTGTCTCGGAGTGGTAGCACCTTATAGGGCCCTATCTATGGGTTAAATAGAACTAACAGCATACTTATGCTAAACTGAATTGTTTGAGTAAACTGAATAGCTTGAAATAGAAATGATTTTGACAATTAAACCGTACTTACATTTAAACTGCGTGCTTATGCTTAACTAAATTATTTGAAATGGAACTTTTTTTAACGTTAAAACTGCATTTACACTTAACTGAATTGTTACATATAACTGCTTGAATAGTTTGAAATGGAAATGTTTTTGACAATTAAACTGTGTACTTATGCTTAACTGAATTGTTTTAAATAGATCAGATTATTTACATAAAAGTGGATTTGGCATTAAATAACCTACAATGGTTGATATGCCATAAAACCCAACCCAACCAACCTTTTTCCACTGGTGTCACTATTTTGTGTTCGTGAGTTTCCAAAAGCCATTCTGCTACGCACTGATTTGAGATTTTTTCCTGGGAATCTTTATTATAATTGATTTGGTATTTTCTTCAATTATTTTATTCAAGACCATTTTTTATTCACAACCATTTTTCGTTCGCAATGGTCGCAATTCATTTATTTTAATCTTGATTCAATCGTCTATTTGATAATTAATAGATTTGTTTTTTTCCTTTTTGTGTTTAACACATTACGGAGATTAATCAATATATCGATTTTTTTCATAAACAATTCATCGGTTTTTCTACACCGTTCTCAGTTCCAAAATCATTATTTGTTTATCGTTATATTCTAACCACCTGCCAAATAATTTCAAAATTTGTGTGGGGCTGAAAAATTTTTTCGTTAGCTAATTGGTTAAAAGAAAAAAAAAAGAGAGAGATGAATATATTTCTCTACGAATATCTATTCTCAGTTCAGTTCCATAATCGTGGTGTAATGGTTATCGTCGTAGGACATGGACACGGCGACACGAGTTCAAATCCCGGACGAGACTGATTGCATTTCACATAGCACTAATACCCTTGGGAAAGGTATGAATCCAATTATTCTCCCTCCAGCTATGGGTAAATAGTAGGACGGACTGGGTTCTTCAGCCTTGTTGAGGCAACTAGACTAGGAGAAGGAAAACTCTGAATTCAAACCTGCTAAACTCCGCTTAAAAATTGACCTTGTGTCATATCCTGCCCGAGCGGAGGGGTTGGTAAATAGGATAATCGTCACTACCATAATTAAATAATCTCTCTCTCTCTCTCTCTCTCTCTCTCTCAGCCATCACAATATATCCTCTAGACAGAATACTGTGTCCGCACGGATTTTGTCATCATAACTTTTTGTTTGTCAGCAAACACAATTTTGTTTTTCAGTACGAAAACCTCGTTTATGTGTTCGTCCTTACTTCACAAGCAGTGCCCATCATGTCCTCTTCGTCTTTCTTGAAAGTTTTGTGTGATAGGCGGTAAGTGGCCGTATAGCTATCGTTTTAAAGGGTATTACTTCCAGGATATGTTAAAAACAGAACAGTATCCTTGAGTCGCTCCAGTTTAGCTTTCTCTCCAAGCGTTTCACAAGAGTTCACGTTGTGTAGCCATACAGTAGTACTGACACAGCTGCAGATAGGAAGAATTCCCCTTTTATTTTATCTGAGAGATCTGATTTACGTAAGATCGATGACTTATCAATAGCAGTTCTTGCATTCCTCCATTTCTAGCGTCTTACTCGAGGGTAAGTTTGCAGATTTTAGGAAAATTTAGAAGGAAAAGATCATTTCCGACTTAACTGATTAATTGATTTATTTTATCAACATGTCAAACCTCCTTGGGGTATTTCATGCGTAATGATTAAAAAACTGAGTTTTGGTAGGTTGCACACAGTCCTATCGAAAACTAATTATTCGAAAATAGATTGCTTAGACCATAGATGAGACCCTATAAGGTACATACACTCCGGGTCAGAGTGGACAGGGAATTTACGTAGATGAAGGAGTACCACACATTCTACAGATCCCCAAATGAAAAGTCTCTTCATCAGATGCAATGAAGTGTCATGTCCAGGACGCCCTTTTTATTGACTAAGCAGAGGTGACCCAGTGAGATGGGGCTGTAGAATACACCGATTGCTTCTCTGCAGAAGGGTAAGACTCCACCAAAGAGTGTTCTGGTAATGACACTAAACAACCTAATGGTGAAACTCTAGTGGACTTTGCCTGAGGGTAAACACAATTTACGGAACATTAAAGGACAGTGATATACAGCATATTTGGACACCTAAGGAAATTTTCTGTCATTCTTACATTAAAAAAGCACAACATTAAAAAGGACTCTATACATCCAATCGACAGATTATCAAGGATCTAGAAATCTAATGTCTCTGATTAAAAAAACAAACAAACAAACAAACAAACAAAACGCTGTAGCTGTATCAGCTCTATCAGATGGCTGGATCAACTTGACTTTAAGAAAGCCCTTTCAGAAAAAACCTAGATGTCAACTTCACCAAAATGTTAAGTGCCATTTTCAATCAATCCTGGAAGCAACACCCATCAAAACAGCTGCTGTATGGCCAGTTGCTTTCCAAGCCATCCAAGAACGACTTATGAGTTAAGAAATCCAGTGTGTTTCCACATATGGACCCACAGCCGCTGTATGGCCAGTTGCTTTTCAGGCCATCCAAGAACGACTTATGAGTTAAGAAATCCAGTGTGTTTCCACATATGGACCCACAAGTGTTAGGCGACCACAAAGAAACATTTTTGTTGAGACAAGACAGTCCTGATTCTTTTAAATGTTGATAAACTCATTCAGATTTTCTTAGTTTTATAAAAAGTTGTTTGATACCGAAACAAAAATATTCACCTACGTTCTTCTCTCAGGGTGATATTTAGACTCTCGTCTATTCATTAGCTCTGTGCAAACGTTGGGTGCGGTCTAGAATACCTTCCAAGAGCAATGGACGATATAGACGGATGGTGAGAGAGAGAGAGAGAGCTAGAGAGAGAGAGAGAGAGTCAAGTGAATCCGTTTAACCAGTACGACTCGATCCAACATATCCTACTTAACACCATGATATTATTGTTTCTTTATTTAATGGTATATCAACCTTCGTGGGTTATTCAATACCAAAGCAACCTTTGTAGAAGAAGAGTAGTGATACTATTTAACCCAAAGCTGAAGGGAATCTGGGAGTTTATACCTTTCCCAAAGGTATTAGTCAAAAAGTGAATGTAATGTCACGACTGGAGTTTGAACTTGCTTACTACGTACGAACTAGCAACCAAACAAGTTAGCCACTACGCTACGGAGACTAAAGTTGTGAACTCTGATCCATGAGTATACAAAGAAGAAGAAGAAGAAGAAGAAGAAGAAGAAGAAGAGTTCATGTCCTCGATAAGACTGTTAGCATTTCGCATAGCACTGATACCCTTGGAACATTAATGAGTCGAACTATTCTCTTTCCAGCTATGAGAAAACAGTAGAGCAGACTGGGCTTAGTATGGCCACTTATCAAGAAGAAGGAAAACTCAGAATATAAACAAGAAGAAGAAGAAGAAGAAGGTAATGGGAAATACGAATTCTAGAGAAAATGAACAAGATAGAGGATGCTGGGAAGAAGAAAGATAATAACGAAAAATATAAATACAAAGACAAAAAATAAGCATAAAAAAAGGAAAATTTAATTAGCAAAAATGTATATCTCATTAGTAACAGCTGTCAGTTTTGTTTTTCTAATAATAATAGTTGTGGGGAGCTCCTGTAGTGTGATAGCTAACGTTCTGAACCCCATTATACCCCACCAGGTATGGGTTAAACCTTACCACTGCTGTTTTTCTACAAGGATGGCTTTGGCATTAAATAACCAACAAAGACTGATAGGCCATTAAACATAGAAACCAAGCCAAAACAAATTATTGTGGTACTTAGTATAAGATGCAAGTTTTCTTGGTGTGCTGGTTACCGCCATAAGAAATGGCCGCTGCGACACGGGTTCAAATCCAGTACAAGATTGTTTGTATTTAACATAGCGCTAATACCCTTGGGCAAGGTATTCTAATTACTCTTTTGTTAAGGCAATCAGTCTTGGAGAAGTGTAAGGTTTCTTTGTTTAATGGCATATCAACTCTTTTTAGGTTATTTGATACCAAAGCCATTCTCCGAGAAGAACAGTAGTGGTACTATTTAACCCATAGCTGGGAGGATAAGGGGGTTCATACCTTTCCCAAGGGTATTTGTCCGAAAGTGAACGTGATAGCGTGACTGGAGTACGAACTCACGTACTACGATTCCGCAGTCGAGGAGAAGTGTAAGTTAAATGTATACTTCGCATACTATACAAAGTATGTTAACTTGATCATCATATATATATTGGCTTCTTTAATGGTATGTAAACCTATGTATTATTCAATGTCAAATCCATAATTGCAGAAACCATAGCTGGGGAATAAATGGGTTCAGACATTTCCAAAGATCATTGGTTCGTAAGTAAACGTGAATGTGGTTGCAGTCCAAACATGTTAACCACAACGCTAAGAAAACCCTCGCTCACAAACACGCACACACACACACACACACACACACATATATATATATATATATATATATATATATATATATATATATATCAGATGATAAAAATAGTAGAAAGGAGAAACAGAAAGTGAGAGAGAAAAATATATATACAGAGAAGTAAAATAGGAGGAGAGAAGAAAAACAGGGAGTTGTAGAGAAGAAAGGGATAAGAAAATGTCTCCCTGAAGCTAAACGAAAAAAAAACAACATATCTTTTAAATCTCTTCACACCATTGGCGGGATGTGACACAAGGTCATTTTTTTGACAAGTAAAGATGTTTTGAATTTTCTTTCTTTTTTTATTTTGTTTAAAGAATTTTTAGGTACTGTTTTTTTTTTTTTTTATCAGTTTATATTTTTGACAATTATCTATTACAATTTTTGATACAAATTTTTAAATAAAGTGCTTCCATATATTCTCCAACCATCTTTGATTGACTTTTAAAGAAGCTTCGTTCTTCGCTTTTGTTTTTCTATGGTATCATTCACAAATATGTGGACCAGTCGGCTAGGGCTGTAGAATACACTGTCTGCATCTCTGTAAAGGGGAAAGATTTCCCCGAGTGTTCTGGATATGTCACTAAACAATCTAATGGCGAGGCTCCAGTAATGCTGGTGCTTTGAGAAATGCAGTGTATCCCTTGACTTTTATCGCTCCCTGATCTAATCAGGCCTGGAGTGGTAGCACCGAATAGGGTCCTATCTATGGGTTGAATAGAACTAAACTGTGTACACACGCTAAAATAACTGTGTATAAACATTTAAATGATCAAACAGTTCTATTTAAAAAAAATAAATTTTAAATAGAACTGTTTGATCATTAAATGTGAGTAAACAAGTGAATGATGTTTAATTGAATTGTTAGTAATTCATAGCAGTACTTGGAAATATTTAACTTTGAAAACATGCTAAACTGACTTTTTTTAAAAATAGAACTGTTTTTACATTTAACTGTGAGTAAACAAAAATCTGCATTTATGCTAAACTGAATTGTTAGAAAAAGAACTGTTTATATGCATAAAAATGGATTTGGCATTAAATAACCTACAAAGATTTATATGCCATAAAACCAAACTAAACCACAAATATTTACTCACCATTTTTTAAATAAAAAGTTAAAACTAAACGTATCATGATTTTATCATTTCTAAAGAAATGTAATTCTATAAAAACGAATATCATTAGATATTATTCCATACCAAACAAGCATTGACTTTCTGTGACCGAAAATAGAATTGCAATACCCGTGTAACACATAATAGATGACGGGCCCCTTTAACATGGTTTGGTCATGAGAGCGCTAGTGTCTTGGGCAGAAACAGCCTGACGTAGCCCATTCCTTTCCAGGTCTGGTTTGAATTCATTTTTCATTCTCCTTGACTGGTTGCCTAAGCAAGGTTGAATAACACTACCAGCTCGACTGTTACTATTTACTTCCTCAAAGCATTATTGTGAAGTGAAACAGTTCACCCATTCCATTTCATTAGACAATAACCGTCAAGTATGTAAGCTTTTAGCCACAAATGACCAAGAAGTTTGATCGTGGGTTTGTAGAGAAGACGAAGAGACGATGCCTTAAAATAAAACCAAAACGAAAAAAAAAGAGAGAAAAGTAGAATTAAATGTCGCAGCTGATTAATAGTAATCAACTTAGTCCGTAGAGAGTTTGATATTCACTGAGTGCACACCTATTGTAGCATTTGGCCTAAGGATTAAAGTGTTCGCCAATGATCCTGGAGACCAGGGTTCAATCCCATTTCGAGTCATACCAAAGACTCAAGAAATGGTACTTGTTGTGGCCTTGCTTAACACTCAGCATTATAAGGTACATATCAAGGGTAAAGTTATCCGTCCCACCACCGGACAAGTATGGCACAAGGCCTTTTTAAGGTGGGTCCGGGCGCAGGGCCGTAGCCCACACGCGCCAGGCATTTTCAAAAACACCCCGAGCCCCGTCGGCATTCCCATCAAGCGCCTGGCAGTTAACCTATCCCCTTCGAAGAGGGTTAAAGGCTGGAGGGACGGCCTCCCGAGATTCGAGGAAAAAAATCCCCGACTAGACACATCCGGCCAGATTCGTGCCGCTGCCAACACGGCCGACCGAGGTGTTTCCCATCAAGGATTCTGCTGTTCGAACAGCACCGCTGAACGAATTGCAACTTCAGTGTAGTAGCTATTAAAAAGAGAGCCTTCGGGTCAGCCTCGACTAAGGTCACCAATTTTATTTTGCTTATATCAGACTTTTATAAGACATAGAAGTAGAAATAAGCCTCATCTTATCGCAATGTTTATCATTCTAGTTTGAAAGATGATTACTACATCAGTGAGGCTCTCTTAATGTAATGACAATCGTCGTAGGAAATGGAATCGTTGATTTGAGTTCAAATCCTGGACGAGGTTGATTGTGGTTCACTTCTTAGTCATGTTCATTAGGAAAAGTATAAATCTACCTGTTCCAATCCGCCAGTCATGGGTAAATTACAATGCCGACTGGAATTATTAGCTTTGGTAAAATAACCAGTAAAGAAGGAAAGGGCTGTATTCAAACCTGAACTGGAGAGGGATGGGCTCCCCCAGACTATTCCTGTCCAAGATGTGCTACATGAGTGGCATCGCAATGAGCAAAACAGGTTACAAAGACTGTTGTCTACTTTGGGTTCCAAATGTACTGACATTTTAATTTCGATCCCAGTAATTCAATACCGTAGAGTTTGGTATTGAATAATACCTAATAATAACCATTTTCATTGTATACTTCAAACCAACAGTATTAATAATTAACCTCGTATCGCATCTTTTGCGCGTTGGAAGTATTAGGTAAATGCATACAACAGAGTAGCCTATGTGGCGTTGTGATTAGCGTGCTGGACTGCAGTCTTAAAGTAAGCGATTTCGAACTCCAGTCACGCCATTAATGTTCACTTTCGGACTAATACCCTTGAGAAACCTCATATCCCCCCACCCTCAAATATGTTTTAAATAGTATGATTGCTGTTCTACAAGGATGGGTTTGGCATTAAATAACCCGGGGTGGTTAATATGCCACTAAAGAAGTTAGCAACCGTAGTCAAGGGCGACCAAAGGCCCCCTTTTCAATAGCTACAACACTGAGGTGTAGGGGAGGGCACTACTCTTTTCCTTGGATTGCTCTACTTTACCCTTGATACGTACCTTATATTGCTGAGTGTTAAGCAAGGAGGTATCAAGTACCATTTTAAAAGTCTTTGGTATGACTCGACCTGGGATTGAACATAGGTCTCCCGGATCATTGGCGAACACTCTACCACTACTATATATATATATATATATATATATATTAAACTAGTGAGGCTAACACGGACTTGATATCCATGTGGCAGAATAAATGCATAGAATTTACAATAGACAAAGTTAAAAACAAAAACAACAATATTAATAATGTCTGAGTGGGTTTGTGTAGGTGCTGGTAGTCTTAGGTATGCTTGGAATTTATTTGGAACTTGTACGATGCCAGGGTAAGAAAGTATGCGAGGGGGCGGTTGGTCTAGTGTCGGGGTCTTGGGGGTGGTTGTTGATGAGGTACAGCGAGCAACATGCCTTCCATGTAAGATTATAAAAAAACCTTCTCACCTTCAGCTGTCAAAGTCGAAGCGGATAAGTGTTTGTATTTGAATAGAAGATATAGACGAATTCTTCCGCGCGTGCGCACACACACACACACACGTGTATATATATATATATATATATATGCATCTGTGTGTTTGTAAAAATTCACGTTCACACGTATGTGTATATACACGAATTCTTGAACTCATATAAACGGATATGCGTGTGTATGAATGTGTGCGTGTGGTGGAGGGTGTGTAGATGTTTTGCTAGCCACAGACATAGACAACTGTATAGGTAAGGTTATGTTATTTGATTTAAAGGCATATCAATCCTTGATGGTTATTTAATGTCAAATCTTGTTTATACATATACATATATGATTTTTGAGTGAATAGTTTGTACGTAACTTAATTTTTAACAAACGCAGGGAAAGCAACAAACAAAGCAAAAATAACAATAACAATATATATTTATATATATATATATGTAACTGCTAACGTGAAGGTTGCAATATGTACAATAAGAGTGCTTAATAACTAGAATCGCTGCATATATATATATATACATATATATATATATATATATATATATGAAAGAAAATAATGGATTGTAATCCGACAATTTGTAAAGAAAAATTGATAACAAGGTATTCCAAATAAAAAGAAATTTATTGAGAAGTAAAGTCGACACAATAGCGTTTCGGTTCTAATGAACCATCATCAGGACTACGAGGGATGATATTCGTGATGATAAATAAACGATGAATGTGTAAAGAATGTAAAATATAAAAACCAAGGGAAAATTTGTACAACAAGAAAAAAGTTCGCCGTTTATGACAAGAAAAAGTTCGCCGTTTTGATTAATTAATCAGCGTTTGTTGTTTTAAATTACGTCATTTGACTTACTAGAAATATTGTGTAGAATTTATGTTCAGTTTATATATATATATATATATATATATATATATATATATATATATACGAAAAAGTTGGGATAAATCTGCCTGTATGCAAATGTTTTGAGATGAAAAAACACGAGGTCTTCAGAGGATAATTTCATTTGCAGAAATATTTCCCACGTTAAACGCTTCGGTTTTTAGACCTTCATCAAGGCGTGTAATAATTTAAAGACTAACATAGACTGTCGAAGGTCAAAAAACCAAAACATTTAACCTTGGAAGATAATTTTACAAATAAAATTATTCTGTGAATACCTAGTGCTTTTTATCTACCATTGTGTGTGTGTGTGTGTGTGTGTCAAAGCTGAAATAAGTAAGGACGAACTCATTTGTGACTTTCTCCCATGGATTCCGACACATAGACATACCAGTGCTGGCTGACCAGCGAAGACTTACATACACCAGGCCTGTTCGGACACTGGTTGCTCTTCAGTGGAGCGATGATTGTTTGGAACGGAGATAGATAGATAGATAGATAGAGAGAGAGAGAGAGAGAGAGAGAGAGAGAGAGAGAATCAAAAGACCCCATACTATTTCCTGACTTGATTATGATGAAGCTATATAAGGTGCACGAGAGCACAGATGCCAGCAGCCCAGTTGGCTGGAGCTGCTGCCCCCACTGCTTCTGAGCAAAGGTGTAAGACACTCCTCCCAGCGAGAGTCCTGGATATGACACAAAACTATCGGATGGTGAGGCTCCAGTCTTGGAGTTTTGGGGAATGTTTTCCAAGGTTCATTCTGACCCGGCGTGGTAGCAACTGATAAGGTCCGCTGTATGGGTCAAATAGAATGACATTCAAACTGTGAGCAAATAAATGACTTATGCTAAATTGAATTGTCAGAAATAGAACTGTTTGATCATTTAACGATGGGTACACAAATGACATGTTTTAATTGAATTGTTAATGATACATAGAAATACTTGGAACTAGTTAACTGTGTACAAACAAATGATTAATAGTAAATAGAATTATTCGTGCTAGATTGAAATACTCGAAAACATCTAATTGTGCGCTTAAATTTGCTCAGGCTCATTTAAAAATGTCATCAATAAAATGTGTTTACAAATCATATTTAATCTATGTATAAACTGGATTTGGCATTAAATAACCAAGAATGGTTGATATGCCATGTAAACAAATCAAACCAAACCAAAGAGATGTTGAAATATAATTTGATAAAGAGAAAGAAAAGGAAATAATTCGAAAAGCGAAAATCTGAAGAACAACATAAGAATAACATCATTAAAGAGAGTGAGTGAGAGAGAGAGAGAGAGAGAGAGAAAGAGAGAGAGAGATCAAAAGATTAAGACAAAGAATTGATAGACACACACTCACAAACAGAGGGAAAGAGAGATATCTCAAGAGACTAAGACAAAGAATTAATATGCATACACTCCCAGAGAGAGAGAGAGAGAGAGAGAAAGTGTGTGTGTGTGTGTGTATGCGTTCGTATATATATATATATATATATGTGTGTGTGTGTGTGTGTGTGTGTGTGTATGCGTTCGTATATATATATATATATATATATATGTGTGTGTGTGTGTGTGTGTGTATTTGCATATATGCTTGTGTGTGTGTGCTTGCATATATGTACATATGTGTGTGTTTGTATATACATATATGTGTGTTTGTATATATATATATATATATATATATATATGCGTGTGTTTATAAATATGTACATATGTATGTTTGTGTGTGTGTGTGTGTGTGTGTGTGTGTGTGTGTGTGTGTGTGTGTGTGTGTGTTTACGTGTTTACCAACTCCTCCGCACGAGCAAGATTCAAATTAAGGTCAGTTTTGAAGGATGTTTAACAAGTTTAAATTCAATGTTTACCCTTTTCTTGACTTGAATAATTGGGTGAATAATTGGTTTCATACCTTTCCCGAAGTTATTAGCACTAAGTGAAATGCTGACAGTCTCGTTCAGGATTTGAATTCCTGTCACCGTGTCCATTTCCTACGATGGTATCCATTACACTACTTTGCATATCTGCCATTAGAACCCAAGTGACTCGTATTTGTGCCGCTATCTAAAAGAAGGTGTCCCTGGACAGCCTAAATTTTGGTAAGTTGCTATTGGTCATTATTATCTTCATCATCACCTGCAGCATCCAGTCCTGCTGACAGAACAGAGTTACCTCTCTCTCTCTTTCTCTCTCTCTCTCTCTCTCTCACGCGCGCGTGCGCTCACTTTTTTTGTCTGTATCTCTTTCTTTCTTTCTCTTCCTCTCTCTCTCTCTCTCTTTCTCTCTCTTGCTCTCTCTCTCTCTTTCTTTTTCTCTCTCTCTCTCTTGCCCACCCCGTCCCTATCATCTATCGCATCTGACGGATCATGTAGACGGTATCCAGTGTCCACAAAGAGCTGATGTACTTAAGTCTTTGCTGGTCGGCCATCACTGGTGTGTCAATGTGTAGGAGTCTATAAGAGAACTTTGCTTATGAATTTGTCTTTATTTTTCCAGCTATGCCAAACAAATCTAGTTCGTAGAGGACTTTTTTTTTTACCTTGTTTTTATTAATTTATTCGTTTGTCAACATTTTTTCTCAAGATCCCATCTTTGCGGAGAAAATAGATTGATTCTTTTCTTTTCCCGAGTGAATTAGTGCGAAGTTAAACACACACAAAAAAAAAAAAAAACATACAAAAAGATTCGGCCAGAATTCTCGACGAGACTATTTTCTGCATCAATAACCATTAAACTAAGTTTGTCACAAGGATAGAAGCATGACGTGTCCAGTAAAAGTTGAACTCGTTAACAAAGGTTTGCAAGTCAAGCTCTTGAATCAGAACATCACGTGAGAGGAACCCTCGTTCATCTGTTGGAAATATTATTATGGCATGTCAACCCTTGCGGACTATTCACATACAAATACACACACACATATATATATATATATATATATATATATATTATAAGCGAATACTTTGTTGGTAATTCTATTTTTAAACGAGTCATTTGACCTTATGCTTGCTTAAAGTTGAATGCTTTCAAGCATTCCTATCAAACTCTGATCAATATCAATAATATCAATTATTTGTTTGCACACTGTTAAATGGTTTCAAGAATCTTACTTAATATTAGTAATTCTATTTAACGAAAATTCCTATATAACATAAAGTTGCACACACCTTTATTGTTTCAAGTAACTAATAATCTTTAGTAGATGAGAGAAGTTCTATGTAACCCTAGCAGGTACCACCAATCCTTTTCATAGTAGGCCTGGGAGTAATGGCAATAAAGACGTACGCTATATTTCTGAAATCCCCAGTACTGGAGCATCATTATTAGATGCAGTTTAGAGTCATATTTAGGGCACTTGTTGGAAAGGGGTTTCTAACACCTCTGTAGAGGTGCAATCGACGTGTTTTAGAGGCCCAGCCGACAGGGTGGGCTGATGTTTGGCAAATAAACAGCTACTAATTGCGCACCATTAAATGTCTACCTTCTTGACATTCTTAGTACTTCCTTCTACTTGTTTGACTTGCAATAACCATCTTTTTATTTATCTGTGCGTTGGGATTTACCCACAAGCATCAAGGTGCCAAATCTTCAATCATATTCCAGCAAAGTCACGTTAATGTTGGACCTTTCTGATATAGTTTATGATAAATACACCAGACAATCTGCAAGTTCAAATCCTGAATGAAGCTGCTTGCATTTCGCATAGTGTTCATATCCTTAGGAAAGACACCCTAATAAATATTTAGCAATGGATAAATAGTGAAGCAGACTGAACTCTTTAACCTTGCTATGGCAACCAGTCTAGGAGAAGAAAAACTCTGAATTCAGACCAGTTTTTGACCAGGCTCTACTCGGCTATTCTCGTTCAGGACATAATCCATGAACAGGGTCTTTACGACCACAACAGATTACAGAATTAGTGATAATGATGACAATATACGTATATATACATATATATATATATATATGTGTGTGTGTGTATGTGTGTGTGTTGAAAATGAATCTGACAATATGATAGAAATATGTGGAAAGTTGGTCAAATCCAACACTTAACTCAGATTTAGATGTGTGATATTTCGTTCGGGCTTTATTTAATCTTCACGAACTCCTTCAAGACTGAGACTGTGAGGAGAGGGGAGGGGGTATAGTTGTAGCAAGAAAAGTTGGGAGGGATTTAAAGTCAAATGTATCAGGTTTCATTAAAGATTTTTTGTTTTGAAAGTGGAGATAGATTTTTGGGAGTTGATAAGAAAGAAGTAGGGAAGGGTTTGTGTGAAAGGGGGTTTTGGCATGACTTGTCTCATGGAAAAGATATTGACTTCAATGTAATGTCGTGGAAATATATCTCTATTGTGGTGTCTGGTTAGTAATTGTGCTGAGGAAGGGCTTTCTGCGACATTACATAACACGCAGCATTATAAGGCACGTATCAAGGCTAAAGTGGACAATCCAGGGGAAAGGAGTAGCGCCCTCCCCTACACCTTAATGTAGTAGTTATTGAAAAGGGAGCCTTCTGGTCGCCCTCGACTGCGGTCGCCAACTTACTTATTTCTTACCTCCCAGAAAACCTTGACTTGTAAAATTATTGATTCTTATTGACTGAAAATGGAGTCGGTCGAGTGAAATGATTTTGAAGCAAGTAAATGTTCCCTCACTTTCGACTGCTGGTCGAGTGATTTTTTTTTTCAAATCTCAAAGGCTATATATATATATATATCTGCGTGTGTTAGAGCGCCTCTCTGTGTATTTGCGTATGTGCGTGCACATATATATATGTATATACGTGTATGTATAAGCGATATTGCATTGGGGAGGGATATCGGTCTCTAAGCTTTTTCAAGTGTATTAGCCCTACAGTGAAGGCAATAGCGCGACTGGATTTTGAACTCATTTACTTTAATGTTGCAGTCCTACTCTTTAGCCATTGCGCCACAGGGGCTCTCCCTTAATGTAAGGAGGATAAAGTTTTATATCCAACTATGTGCACCTTTGAACCGGACATTGGCATGATGGTTAGAGTGTTCACCAATGACCTCGGAGATATTGGTTCAATCCCAGGTCGAGTTATACCGAAGACTCAAAAATGGTACCTGATGCCTCCTTGCTTCACACTCAGCACTATTAGGTATGGATCAAGGGTAAAGTGGAGCGATCCAGGAAAAAGAGTAGCGCCCTCTGCTACACTTTGGTGTAGTAGCTAACTAAAAGGAAGCCTTTCGGTTACCTTCGACTACGGTCGCCAACTTTAATTACTTATGTGCACCTTTAAATGTAACGAAAATTGCGGCATACAAGTCCATCCGGCATATAAATCAAGATTTTTAATTGTAAATTCTAGGTTAAGACCAATATCGTTTGCATTGGTCGACCGTAATTATACATTAAGCTACTGCTTGTTCAAAATTTACCTAATGGGCCTAAATGAGGATAGGCCATTATAACCTTTTATGCTATCATGACATTGTGCAAGCACCAAACCGAATGCGGTTGACTGGCCACCTGGATGCAGTGACATTTCAATAAGTGTTTTTGTCAGTGTATCAACTGTTGGAAACGGTGTGTGATATAGCGACAATATAATACTTAATTTGTATTAGTTTTATTATTCTATGTCAATTTCTGTTAATTTGCTAAATATTTTCACTAAATATAAATTTGCGTTGGTAATTATGTGGCAGTCTGCTGGAATAATGGAAATTGATGCATTTCGATTGTTTTCACTAGTTGACCACTCTATGGTAAAGGTTTAGATTTTATCCCTGGCATATAAGCCGAATGCTAGTTTTGTAGAGATTTTTTCAGGCTTTGAAAACCAACACGTAGACCACAATTTACGGTATGTGTATTTAGATAGTCGGTATTTTAAAGCAAGAGAATGTGCTCACAATGAAAGAGTTTTCAGAAGGCGTAGATTACATTAGCACAGATTAAAGTGATGAAATTCGAAGATTCTTGGTAGAAACGAAGCTTTAAATTATCCCTGATTAACGGCTACATATAGTCCATTTTTAGGCATAGACAATACAAAACATTGGATGCTAGATAATTTCTCGTGCTATTGAATTATGGCATATTGTTTTTCAATGCCAGTTGCAACTGATGCAATATAGCTGTCCCACTGTTAACCAGGAGTTTGTTGAAATCGTTCCAATGTGTGCATTTCTTTTTTCAACGAAAAGCTGTTCATGCGAGCGAACGTTGATTGGGATGAAACCTCCTGTCGACAGCTACGATGCCATTACTGATTAAATTATCTAGCTGCACACTTACGCAGGTTTTCATGTAGACGCCAATGGGTAGGTTTAGAAAGAGAATCTCTGCAATGCATTGGATTGGAGGGAAAATGTATTTAGTAGATGCATTTTGCCGCCAAATATCAGCTGTTGCTGGAACAGGCCTTCTGCTTCATGTTTGTTATTTTTAAGACAATGTTATCAAAGAGTCTGACCTTTGGATGGATAAAGATGGTTTCTACAGATTTAGGATAGATAGATTGATCGAGAAAGGAGAGAGAGAGAGAGAGAGAGAGAGAGAGAGAGAGAAAGATCATTGCTTGTATAGCATAGACAGAGTCAATGGTGCTATGTGACTGACAGTTTCTCGCGTGTACCATCATAGAGCAAGTGGCTCCAACGAGGTGTGTATAACTTCACATTCTATAGTGTGAAGCATGGCGGGAAAGGTAATATGGTTTGTAAGTAATTCTGGGAAGGATGGTCGAGTTTATTTATGCAGTTACATTATTCTGAGTGATAGTTTTTAGAATTTACTTTCTCTCTTATGTTTCGTTTATTATTTTCTAGTGATCTTATAGAATCATTATTATTTCTTGCGAATTATTTCACACTAGCGTTAGCTGATTGTCTTTCACTGGAGTCTGTGTCTCCAAAAATCAATAAACAAACTAAACAGATAAATAAATATAAACAAGGATAAAATACCAATCTGAAAAGTTTATTGAAAGTGATCAATGATATTAGTAGCACGGCAAGTAAGGCCTGTAAGACGGGTCTTAGAATGCGCCGAGCGCATGCTTTGAAGATAGGGATAATGCCCTTCAAAAGGTGTGACCTGGGTATGAAACTAAACAGTATCAGGTAGAAACGATCTAGTTCTGGAGCTGTGGGTAAAGTGGGGCCTTTCCTTTATTGCCATTACTTCCTGGTCAACTCTGATTTAGAGCTTCATCATTGGAAGCAGTTTTGTGTTATGCCTAGGTTAAACCTATTCTTGGTAAAAGACTTTAATTGCTACATAGTTTGATCATAAATAATACCAAATAATATGCGCTTATCTTTACTTTTCCATCAGAACAATAAAATCCTGGTATTTTGCCAATTTAGTTCTTTTTAAAGATTGTATAGTGTAGACTTATTTATAGCTACTAATTATATATATATATATATATAATTAGTTGCTATAAATAAGCCTACTCTATACAATAGCATATATGTATATATATACAATATATATATATATATATATATATATATATATATATATATATATATATATAAATCAACTGATTTCCATAATAAAAAATGGGTTAATTTTTATGCAATAATAGCCTCGAGAAGCTTTAATTTTTGCATTTATTGACCAATCAGCGCTTATGCCCTCTATTTAAACTTTTTTTTAAAATTTCGCAGACGGCAATATTCAACTTGCCACAAAAAATTTGAAGGATCAAAACCTAAAATAATTTAAGATATATTTTCCCTCGAAAATTGTTTTAAATAGATATTAGAATCAGAGATAAATCAACTTTTATTTAATTTCGAGCCTACTTCAATCGTATGAATAAATGGTAAGAGAAATCCATATTCATTTGGTTTATAGATGTATTCCGTAAATCTACTCGCCTTTATTTCTTTTGAGTGAAAATCTAACATTCTATTCTTTCAAGTTTTCATTTACTTTTGATATCACTTGAATATTTTAGATTGAACAAAAATATTTTATTTCCGTAGACATGTTTATACTGTTATTACAATCTTTCCCTTGATGATTTTTTTAGCTGTATTGCTTACATGCTTTTGTATGCGGATAAATTTTGAAGTCGAAACGCGTTGACAAAAATAAATAAATAAATAAATGATAAATTAATCATCAACTATACCAAATATGTATCTTTCGCCCGTTTACCTTTTTCCACATATATTCTGCCTGATTCATTTCATTCCCTCTCTCTCTCTCTCTCTCTCTCTCACACACACACACACACACGCACGCACGCACACACACACACACACACACACACACACACACACACACATATATATATATATATATATATATATATATATCACTGTAAATTAACTTTAGTCGAAAAGGTCAACAGATTCGTAAATTTTGGAGCAGTTGTACCAGGAAGCACATCTGATGTAAGGAGAACGATTGCTATGTCTTCTTCAGCTTTGAAATAAAATATAAGAAAGCATGGAAATGAGATCTTTTATAGTTAATTAATGTTCGTCCGTACTATACACACTAGCGATGTATGCTGGAGAAATTCGGTGTTTGAAGGAGGAATAGAACGGAAAACTGAGTGCATTGGAGTTGTTCTCATACATGGTGCGTTCGTTTGCTATAATTGGTCAGCAGAAATTTATAAATGACTAATTTAGAAAAAAAGGTCTATACCAAAATACAATCTTAATCCTGATTTGTTTATTGTTTGGAAATGTGGCCAGATGTTTTGTCTGTAACTTTCTTTTGTGTGTGTCAATAAATAATAATATTTCTTTACTTTAATTTTCCGTAAACATAGGTGTTGCGTTCTGGTTAGTGAACGCTTGTAATATTAAATAAAGGACAAACCACGATATGAGAGTAAATAGAGATATCTTCTCAGGAAAAAGTATATACAATAAAGAGACTATTAGTAGACAAGAACATAGGATTAGTGAATACAGAATAAAGATATAGTCCAACGATAGTATTGGCTTCCGTTTTTACGGTGGCAAGTAAGGTGATCAAATGCGATCTCCAGTCTCCAACGCTCTAATACTATTCCTATAAGAAGCTGCTCTTCACCTTCTAGTCTGCCTTGGTATTAGTAGCTACTGCTATATATGGCAGATGGACTAGTTCATTGTGTGGAAAAAGTTTGGTAATACCCAACAATAGGTACCTTAAGTAATTTCAATATTCAGCTGAAGTTTTAGGGTCGGTAGCAATAATAAAACTTATCATATTTTTAAATCATATCTTTAGATACCATTGCGTGTCACTAAACATATAAAACAAAAACGCCAACTTCTAGCAAGAGTTTTATCGGGGAAAAACTCAGATCGATATTACTTAGAGAATAAAGTAACTCACAGTCCAATTTTAAACAGAAAGATACTTATATATGTCCTGTTTCGAAAATATATTTTCATCATCCAAATTCATTATATAATGGTGTAAATTGAAATGCTAAAATATTTCATCCTTCTAAAATAGAATCATCAATATAACCATGAAATCCAGTTAAAATTGGTGCCCGAAAGGTTTATGCATAATTCGTTTATAATTAATCACAATATTATTAATAAATTTGATTAATTATAATATTATTGATGAAATCAATTATTATATCACTAATAAAATTAATCAATTATTATATTATTAAAAATTTAATATTAAAACTGGTCAGGAAGTCTGTTTCAAAGATAACAATCAGGTGGTGGGAGTTTCTCGCATAAATCCCATCAAAATTAAAGACATAAGAAGTGACCAAGGAATACAAAAAATCACAGACATTATCGAGAGGAAAGGATGGTTTGCAAAGACAAAACTATCTCCAGTTATATCAGCCCTTCGTACAAGAATGATTTTTCAAATATAAGGCCCAAGAATAACTATAAAATCAATGGAATGATCAATAAGAAAGGACACAAAACTACCTCGTTTCACCGTGGAAAAAAGCGAGTCAAAATTGAGGTCTTGTCTTGACTAGTATGCACGAAAGAATATTTGAAAGGAAATAATATCAATAGTAATAAATATGTTAAAGCGAAAATTCATAATATGCAATAAAGTAGCAAGTGAAGGTTATGTGGCAACAGAGGTGAAACTGTTAATCCAAGATGAAGTGAATGCAGCAAACTTTTACATTAGGAATACAAGAGTAAGCATTGATGTGTAGGAATATTGATCGGCAGGGAATTGTGCAAGAGACAAAATTAGGGCCTTGCTGACTAATTGTATTTGCACAAACAAGACTATGTTCAAGAGAATCAAATGGATAATATTCTCTCGACACAAACTGGTCACTGAATTCTGGTTGGAATGACTAGACCTAGTGTTAATCAATTTGAAGAAAATAACTTATCAACTGATGGATTTTGCCGTTGCACCGGTATATAGAGCAAAAATAAAAGAAAGCAAAAGGATAGATTTATAAATGGATCTTCTCATAGAGCCGAAAAAAAGCTACGGAAGATGAAGCTGACACTGATAGCAGTTGTAGTTGAAGCGCTTGAAACGATTCAAAAAAGCTTGGAAAAAAATTAGGGAAATATAGAACATAGGAAGAAACGCGACCATCAAGACGACAGCAGTGATAAAATAAGCCAGAATACTTATAAGAATCCTGGGGACCCTGAGAAGACATGATGTGAAAAAAACATCAACTAAAACTTGAGTGAAAAACAGGAAGGATTAATATATATATATATATATATATATATAGAAGTGAATAATGGAAAGAAATCAGACAGAAGAAAAATGGAAAAACAAATTCCTTGTTAGTTGTCTGGATTTCTGAGACGAAGCTTGATTATTCTTATTATTCTGGGTTTTCGAGCTATTGTCTTCATATTTATAGATATATTCACAATGTTTCGGCTGATGTGTCCACCGGCCTTCTTCAAGTGCTCCTTGTCGAACTCAGATGCCTTCACGCTACGTGACCTGCTGGATACGTAGCAAAACAGTTATAGGCGTTGGTTTCGTAAGCTTCTAAGAGACAATCATCTGGAGGTTGCAGGTTCAATCCTGACTGCTGGCGAGTAACAATACAGGAATTCTTAACATTTGTAGCCGGTTATGGTTAACGGAATTAGAGCAAGCGATCGTCGCGGATTAAATAAAAAAAAAAGTGGTTCGAAGTTCCGTGTAGGCTCCAGAGTTCGACAAGAAACACTTGAAGAAGGCCGGAGGACACATCAGCCGAAACGTGCGGATGAAAACAATAGTTCGAAAACCCTGAATGATAAAAATCCATTGCATCATTGTTCTATCCAATGTTGGTATCACCATTCTAAAGTCCTGATAAAGGTTCATTAAAACCGAAACGTCAATCGTCAACTTTCCTTCACAATTAATTCTTTACTTTTGATTACTTTTTTTCAATTTTTCTCCACACACACACACGCGCACTCGCGCATATATATATATGTGTATTATTTGCTCCACTTAAACCGGAGTTGGGAGTAATTCCATCAGGACAAGAAAACTATTCAAGAATGAACATTTAAATTTTCCTGGTAAAGAGCTCAATGTAACAGACATTACAGAGCAATAATTTCATTAAGAAGAAACAACAAACCGGTCACATTAGGATTATAAATTTATTTCCATCCTGTTATGCGTTTTTGAAAAATTCAAAAATATAAAAAAAAAAATTAACAGTACTTCTTCAGATCCTATGGATAAAATAAATCAGAATAGACACAGGAAAGAAGGTGGGAAGGGATAGAAGAGGAGTGAAGAGTTATCTCCTCATTTAGCCCACTTCCGTTTTTTATTTTTTTGTCGGTTAGAATTTTAGTAAATTTTTTTTAAATTTTAATTTTTTAAATTCTAATTACTTTTTGACTTAAGCTACAGATTTAATATTAAAATAGAAATTTAACTTTATTCAATAACTTTACGTAATGATACAGTAATAATTATATTAAATTAAACAAAAAATTTAATTAAATTAAAATTTTTTTAAAATCAAATTTATTTAGAATCTATAAATCAGTTACACTTTTAATGATTAGTACGTATATATTATATGTTTTTTCACATTTTATAACTTACATTTTATTTTTTTTATTCATTTACATTAATTCTCAATTTAATTCTAGTTTTTTTTAAAAGTTAATTATCAATAGTTTAAATTTAGTCTTATGTTTACACCTAGCTATTAATTCACCTCTCTTATTTCATAATTTTTCCGGCTCTGGATAGAGCAAAATGTGCCTTTTTTTCTAAACACAGATTGCATCTACCAATCGAAAGATTTTGGAGTATTTGATCTTTATATATATATATATATATATATGTGTGTGTGTGTGTGTGTGTGTGTGTGTGTGTGTGTGTGTTTTACACAAACAGTTTGAAATGAATGAATTTGTTTACTGGAAGATTTTGAAGCTTAAAAATCATAATCAGACGCAGTGATTCTCAAACATTATAGGTGGGGGTGGGAGTAATGGTTAAAGTGTTGGACTGCGGAATCGTAGTACGCGAGTTCGAACTCCAATCGAGCAATTATGTTCACTTTCAGACAAATATCCTTGCGAAAGGTATGAACCCCCTTATCCTACCATCTATTGGATAAACAGTAGCTCTGCTGTCCTCCTGAAAAAAAAAAGATTGATTTGGCATTAAATAACCCGAGAAGGCTGATATGTCATTAAATAACAGACAAACTTTGTTGGGTTTTTTTTACCTATGGGACCCTTTGATTTCTATTTTAATCTGGTAGACTCCCACAGTCACCCGATGGAACCCCGAGGCGTTATGACTAAACCGCTTAGTCTATGACACCGTAATAAGCGAGTTCGAACTACAGTTGCGCGATTACGTTCACTTTCGGACAAATACCCTGGGGAAAGGTATGAACCCCCTTATCCTACCATCTATTGGATAAACAGTAGCACTATTGTCCTTCTAAAAATATATGTATTTGGCATTAAATAACTGACGAAGATTGATGGGCAATTAAAACCAAGAAACCCGAGGTGCCCGTGGTGTAATGGTTATCGTCGTAGGAAATGATCACGGTGACACGAGTTCAAATCCTGGACGAGGCTGATTGCATTTCACATAGCACTAATACCCTTGGGAAAGGTATGAATCCAATTATTCTCCCTCCAGCTATAGGTAAATAGTAGGGCAGACTTGGTTCTTCAGCCTTGGTGAGGCAAGTAGTCTAGGAGAAGGAAAACTCTGAATTCAAACCTGTTAAACTCCGCTTAAAAATTGACCTTGTGTCATATCCTGCCCGAGCGGAGGGGTTGGTAAATATGATTAAAACCAAGAAACCAAACAATAGCCATTAGATGTTTAAAAAATCCTCGTGTAGTTTTCTAATCAAATATCATTAGAAATTCTATAAAAATATAACTGATGGCTCATAAACTCAAAAAACAAAATTCTGTGGAAGAAGTACATTCACAAGAAAAATGAATAAAACATATACTGGGATATATCTATTTAAAAAAAAACCAATAGTAAACTATTGCTGCTTTATTCATTATCAACTTTGTGGTTGATGCTGCTCTGCTGGTTATGCAATATTCGACTCTAACGTGATCAATGATGATCGAAAATCACCTCTTTGTACAATGTCTCCTTGATTAATATCATATGAAAATCAAGTAAAACACTAGCGTTTGAACACCGACCTCCAGAAAAAGAAAATGGCAAACTTCTAGATAGTATGAATAGAGGTATCGTGCTGTTAGACGAGGGACGCCTATAGAGGCCGCCTGACATGAGTGCCGGAGAAGCCTAGCATTTCTATGTGGCTAGAACCGACACTACTTAGGACTCAGGGGATCGTCCCCACAGGCTCTCAACTTCTCCGGCAGGGCTCGGTTTATCGCCTGGCGCCTGAGGCGCCTCTTTTAGAATGCCGACGAAGCCCAAGTCATTTTTTGAGCCACTGGACGTATCTGGGCTACTGCCCTGCGCTCGGACCCATCTAAAAAGGCCTTGTCCCACATTCGTCTAGTCGGTGGGACGAACGACAAATACAGACTCCAGTCATAGCTATTGAAGCTGCCTGATATGAGTACCGGAAAAGCTCATCATTCGTATCATATGGCTAGGACCGACACTCCTTGGGCCTCAGAGGACCGTTCTTCAGGCTTCAACTGCTCCGGCAGGGCACGCCTAGCACCAGAGGTGTCTCTTTTAGGAAAATGCTGGCGAAGCCTAACGTATATTTTGAGTCACTGGGCGTATCTGGGCTACTGCCCAGTGCTCGGCTCCCACGTTAAAAAAGCCTTGTGTCATGTTGGGATAATGACTTTGGTCATAGGTTGACCGTTAAACTTCTTGGTTCAAAGCGACTCTGTTTTAGATCTAGGAGAGACTATAGTGTTTCTGATAATAAGAATTTTCATTGTCTTATTTTCTGTTTAATGTATTCATTTCGGTTGGAATGAAATACCTAGGCTTTTATTAAGTAATTTTTTTCTTCGTTATGTTAAGAACGGGAGAGGGTTACAAATGTTACCAGCTTTTGGTACGTTTTAGCTTTCTTCGTTTAATGGCGTTTCAATGGCATTTCAACCTTCGTGGATTATTTAATGCCAAAGCCCCCCTTAAAGAAGAACAGTAGAGGTACTATTTGACATGTTGTTGACAGGAGTTCAATATTTTTCCAAAGAGTATAAGTTCGAAAGTCAACGTAATAGCGGGACTGGAGTTTGAATTATAAGCTTTTGATAATATCTTAGAGACAAGGCTGAAACCAGATTCAACAAGATCATAGAAAATCAGCGAAAAACAAATACAAATAAGAGGCATAATAAGTGTTACGGTTATCTTCATTAGAAATGAAAGCGGTGACCTAAGTTCAAATCCTAGACGAGGACGTTTACATTTCACTTCGCTGGATACCTATGGAAAAAGCAGGAATCCATTTCTTCTCCCCCCACCACCACAGTTTGGGTTTTCTAGCCTTGGTAAAGAAATCAGTTCTAAGGAAGGAAAACTCTTAATTCAAATCAGCAGTACTGCGCTTAATAGATGGATAGACTGTGTTGACTTTGTGTCATATACAGCCGGTGGCAAAGGGTTAAAAATACAACTTCGCATCTCTAGCATTTTTTATTTGACCACTAAAATACAATCATGGAGACCTAATTGACTATTTTGCTCTCATGAACACAAAAAATTATACTGGCCACCTCCTACCCTCGGGACCATATGGATCCCGGTTGAGAACCACTGATATGATGGGTTTGCAAATATGTCATCGACAAGTAAAAATTAGTCGCCGTGCCGTAATGGCTAACCTGCTGGACTGGCTTGAAGGTAAGCGAGTTCAAACTTCAGTCACGCACTTACGTTCACTTTCGGACTAATGCTCTTGAGAAAGGCATGAACCCTTTTATCCACCCCGCAACTATTGGTTAAATAGTATCACAGCTGTTCTTCTATATGGATCTCATTAAAATAACCCACGAAGGTTGATTTGTCATAAAGCAGAGAAACTAAACCAGGCATTTTGAATTACCATACGGGTATGCCCTCGCTCTTCCTCTCAGATCTCTCTCTCTCTCTCTCTCTCTCTCTCTCTCTCTCTCTCTCTCGGTCAAATTACAACAGCTTGCGATGCACTACCTACTTCTGACTATAGTCTATTTTTATATCCTCCGTCTTTACGAGTCGAGCCGCAAAATGTGACCTTCTCTCATTTGTTTCGACACCAACATGTGCACAAACAACGAGGCTATTTATATGCGTTCGTCTCAGTAGCCGAGTTAGGCCAATCTTCCCAAGCGAGACACAGCGAATTTGCACGAAGTAAGAGAAGCGTATAAATAATGTATGGAAAATAAAAAGAAAAGACAAAACTGAAGAAATAAAAGCCAATAAGTGAATACGGCAATTCACCTTTGACCAAACCAACACAAATCATTTACATGATGTGTTTTGCTTTTCTTGGCGTCAAAAACTATATAGAAACAATTTCATTTCGTTTTGATAATATAATAATATCTCATATCTACAACACTTTTGCTATCAACACACAAACACGGATACACGTCAGACACACACGAGGACACACGCAAAACACACACACACACACACATATATATATATATATATATATATGAGTGTGTGTCTGTGCCTGTTATTTTCAATCTTATGGGTGTATCTCTACACATATACATAAATGTGTGTGCACGTGTGTGTGAGTGTGCGTGTGTGTATGTTTATGTGCAAATGTTATATATGCACCCTGTTTCTGAGAAGTGAGCATTTTTACCTGAAGAAGATAAAGAAGCACATGCGCGCATACACACACACACACAGATATATATATGAAGAATAGAACAATCATACACACACACACACACACACACACACATATATATATGTATATGTATTCAATACACGCTCACACTCATACTGAAATAGACATACGATGAACACACACACACACACACACACACACACACATATATATATATATATATATATATATGAGGATCATTAAATAAGTTTCCAGACTTTTTTTCGTATGGGCACTTTTATTGATAGTACACACACGAGACTCTAGTCCCCTTCAAAGTAGTCTCCTCCGGCTGCAATGCACTTATTTTAACGTTCCAACAAATTCTGGAAGGCCCCATGGAAGTCCTCTTGTGTGAGCGTGTCAATGACCTTCGTCACAGCCACTTTCATCTCCTCAATTCTCTCATAACGACAGCCTCTGCACTTAGAAAATAACCTAAAGTCACTGGGAGCAAGGTCTGGACAATAGGGAGTGGTAACGAACTGTCTTGATGCCCATCTTGGTCAAATCGTCTGTGACAAGGATGAAGTTGTGGACTGGTGCATTGTCCTGGTGGAAATGCCAGAGACCCGATTTGAAGAGTGCTGGCCTCTTCCGACGGAATCTCTTCCTGAACTCCCTTAAATCTCAACATAGTAACTATAACCGTAACCCTTTGGCCTATCAACTGTGGTGAATTGACTTCCTTACTCCTCTCACGCCTCTCATCATCCCTCACAGACTCCCTGGCTTCCTTGAATCTCTTATGCCACTCAAAAACTGATGTTTGATTCATGCATGATGGTCGAAAAGCAGTCTAAAGCATTCCATACGTTTCTGTGGCATTTTTTCCAAGTTTAAAACAGAATTTTATTGCATATCGTTCTTCTAAATAGTCCTCACGTCCAGATTGCATTTTTGAAATTAACCAGCTGTGACAATCAGGCTTTAGTAGGGTGTATTCTAATTCCTGCTGTAGCTGTTAAACCTGGAATCATAAAGATTGGTCAGTCATCTCATAAGCTGTATAGCAATACGATACTGAATTTTCAAGTGTCTACGACAATTAGAAGTGTTAGGTCATTTACTTATGTGTAAAAAAAATGACTGATGTTTAATCAAATTGTTAGTCATACACAGCAATATTGAAACCATTTAACTTTGTTGACTGATGCTAAATTGAATTGTTAGTAATAAAACAGTTTGATCATATGCATTTTCCTAATATGTTTACAAATATATTTGATATTAATCTAAGAATAGGATTTGGAATTAAATAATTAACTGTGATATCCCATAAAACCAAGACAAAAGGTCTACAATGCTCCACAATAAACGGCATAGAACCCAAAATTGAGAAGATACTTAGGAAGAAGCAAAATGGCTTTCGGAGAAATCGATCCCCGATATCACAAATTTTGACCATCCACCGAATTCTAGAACGTGTACGTGCAAAAACATTCACTCAACAATATTATTTATCGACTTCTCCTAGGCATTTGACTCCAAACACAGAGGAAAGATGGAGTGAATACTTCTTGCCTACGATCTCCACAAAGAAACCATCGCAGCCATAATGATGCTATATAAAAACACGAAAGTAAATGTCCGCACTCCGGATGGAGACACAGACTACTTCGACATTGTAGCAGGTGTGCTACAAAGACACACATTCGCCCCTTACCTGTTTATCATTTGCCTAGACTTCGTACTTAGAACGTCTATAGATTTAATGAAAGAAAACGGTTTCAAGCTAGCAAAGGAAAGAAGGACAAAATAGCCCGCACAAACAATTACGGACGCGGACTACGCAGATGACATAGAACTTCTGGCAAATGCACCCACCCAAGCTGAAACCTTGCTACATAGCCTGGAACGAGCAACTGGTGGCATAGGCCTCCATGTCAATGCAGAAAGGCCGAATACATTTGCTTTAATCAAAGAGGTGATATCTCCACACTAAAGAGTGGTCCTCTGAAACTAGAGGATAAGTTCACCTACCTCGAAAGCAATGTCTCATCGACCGAGAAAAGCACCAACACGCGACTAGCAGGGTATGGACAGCTATCAATAGGTTTCGGTCATATGGAAGTCGGACCGGACCGATAAAATAAAACGCAGATTTTTCCAAGCAGCGGTCGTATTAATACTGCTATATGGATGCACTACATGGACGCTAACTAAACGTATGGAGAAAAAGCTTGACGGCAATTACCCAAGAATGCTGCGAGCAATACTGAACAACTCCTGGAGACAACACCCCACAAAACAATAGCTGTACAGCCTCCTACCACCCATTGACGAACCCAAAGACGAATCATACATGCGGGACACCACATGAGAAGTAAAGACGAACTCATGAGCGACATACTCCTGTGGACCCCTTCACATGGATGAGCAAAGGCAGGACGACCAGCTAAAACCTATATACAACAGCTCTGTGCAGATACAGGATATAGCCTTGAAGACCTACCGGGACGAGAGAGACGAGTGGCGAGATAGGGGTCAGGGAAATCCATGCTGGCAGCACTACATGATAATGATATATGAAAAAATCTGATAAAAATAATGTTCTATGCAACTCAATCAGAACGTGTGTAAAACCTGAATTATCCAAATTATGTCCATGTCGTATCCGACTTTTTTTGCTGAAATTCTCATACATTAAATAACGCTTTGGTCTCGTCATTCCATCAAACGACTGTGTACATGAAGCATTAACTAATGGATTCAACAAGAACGTTATTATATATATATATATATATATATATATATATATATATATATATATATATATATATCAGTAAAACTATGTAATTTATTTAAAATATAATAGGTTTAATTTACTGTTATATTTAATACAGTTGTATTTGTACCTCTATCAGCCGATTCATAGTACTACTTTTATATACTGATTCCTAATCAACAATAATATCTTTATGGAGATATCACTTGATATTTGGTTATCTTGAGAGTAAACAGAGTGCTGTCATTTTAATGATACCGAGGTACTCATATTTTTAACCTTGTTCCAAACTAGATTCAGCTTAGTGAATGGCACAAGTATTACTGTCAACAGAATTTATTTCGTATTATAAAAATAAAAGGGTCGTTGAAAAAGTTCCACAGAAAGATCTATAGCTGAAGATTTTTATGGCAACAAACAACTTCTTATAAAACTGGAAAAAGCAAATTGTAAATTGAATTACCATCTCCAGAAAATCCGGCAAACACCAGTGTTCGACATACGGAACCACTAGACAACATATTAGGTTTCATTAGCTGATGATGGTTTGGTTTGGTTTCTCTGTTTCATGACATATCAACCTTTGTAGGTTATTTAATGCCAAAGCCATTCTCCTAGAAGAACAGTGGTGGTATTATTTAACCCATAGCTGGGAGGATAAGGGGGTTCATATCTTTCCCAAGGGTATTTGCTCAAAAGTGAACGCAAATAGCGCGACTACGATTCTGCAGTCCATCACTTTAACCATTACACCACAAGGACACTCCCCCCCCCATTAGCTGATGAGACCTTATAAGGTCAAAAGATGCATATGTTAAAAAATTCCTTCACTCACGCGGAGAATGACGATGGCTCTGGAGTAAGATACGTGACTGGCGTAAAGTCACCTGGGCTTAGAGCCCAGCTTGAAGCATCTCGCGTGTCTAGCAAGACTGAAGAGTTGTGATACAGTGTAGATGACGATATATATGTAGATTTTTTGTTGATCTGGTGAGAGAAAAATAAGTATTTTTGAATTAATGGGTTCACAAATGAATTTGAATTGTTTCTCCTGGCAAATAAGCAAATTCTTTCGGTTTGCTTTGGTTTAATGGCATATCAACCATTATTGGTTATTTAATGCCAAATCCTCTTTATACATAAATATCAAATATATAGGATTTGGTTTGGTTTGCTTTTATCGCATATCAACCGTCGTTGGTTATATAATGCCAAATCCTCTTTATACATATATATTGAATATGTAAATTTGGTTTGGTTGTGTTTTATGGCATATCAACCATTGTAGGTTATTTAATGCCAAATCCTTTTTTATACATATACGTGGTGCCTTCAATTTGTTTCCAGACTATTTTGGTACAGGCATTTAAAAGTGTCGTAGACTCTTGATGATTCAGTATGCTATTGCTATACAGCTTATGAGATGACTGACCAATTTTTATGATTTCAGGTTCAAATGAACAGGTACATTAGGAATTGGAATACACCCTACTAAATCCTGATTGTCACAGCTGGTGAATTTCAAAAATGCAATCTGGAAGTGAGGAAGAACGATATGCAATAAAATTCTGTTTTAAACTCGGAAAAAACGTTTGGAGCATCTTGCAGCAAAACCTGGAACCATAATAATGTGGTAAAAGAATGAAGTGTTCAATTAAAAAATTAGTGTTAAATCGCAATACTTGTGATCACTTCACTGTCTACCATTAATGATTAATGGAGAATAGAATTATTAGTGTTAGATAGCAATAACTAAAACCATTTAACTGTGTAAAAATAATAGCAATTCTAGTGTTCAAATTAGTTGTAAGTCATTTGAAATATAATTATCTACAAACTATTCACTTACAAATCATATATGTATATCCATTTGAAATTGTGCAAATGAATGACAGATCTTAAAATGTTACGGCTAAATGGGTTTATTTGCCAGAAGTTCTATGTCATTTGTGATACATAGGAATACTTAGAACGATTTTGTTGACATGCTAAACTGAAATGTGTGAAATAAAACTGTTTGATAATTTTACTGTGTGTAAACAAATTACTGATATTTAATTGAGTCGTTTGTGATGCATAACAAAGCTTAGAACGATTTTGTTGACATGCTAAACTGAAATGTGTGAAATAGAACTGTTTGATAATTTCACTGTGTGTAAACAAATTACTGATATTTAATTGAGTCGTTTGTGATGCATAACAAAGCTTAGAACGATTTTGTTGACATGCTAAACTGAAATGTGTGAAATAGAACTGTTTGGTAATTTCACTGTGTGTAAACAAATTACTGATATTTAATTGAGTCGTTTGTGATACATAACAAAGCTTAGAACGATTTTGTTGACATGCTAAACTGAAATGCGTGAAATAGAACTGTTTGATAATTTCACTGTGTGTAAACAAATTACTGATATTTAATTGAGTCGTTTGTGATGCATAACAAAGCTTAGAACGATTTTGTTGACATGCTAAACGGAAATGGGTGAAATAAAACTGTTTGATGATTTCACTGTGTGGAAACAAATTACTGATATTTAATTGAATTGTTATTCATACATAGCTATACTTGAAAACATTTACTGTGCGTAAACAAATGATTAATAGGAAATGGAATTATTCATAATAAGAAGAAATAAGTTGGCGACCGTAGTTGAGGGCGACCAGAAGGCTCCCTTTTCAATGGCTACTACACCGAGGTGTAGGGGAGGGCGCTGCTCCTTTCCATGGATTGCTCCACTTTACCTTTATATTGCCGAGTGTTAAGCAAGGATGTATCAAATACCATTTTTAAAGTCTTTGGTATGACTCGACCTGGGATTGAACCTGGGTCTCTCGGACCATTGGCGAATACTCTACCCACTAGGCGAACGTGAAACCATTTAACAGGGTTATTTGGAAATCATATATTTTATATATATATAAATATATATTTAATATGTATAAAAAGGATTTGGCGTGAAATAACCAACTGTATTCGAAATGCCATAAAACTAAAACAAGGTGCCCGTGGGGTAATGGCTACCGTCCTAGGAAATGGATACGGCGACACGAGTTCAAATCCTGGACGAGACTAATTGCATTTCACATAGCACTAATACCCTTGGGAAAGGTATGAATCCAATAATTCTCCCTCCAGCTATAGGTAAATAGTAGGACAGACTAGGTTCTTCAGCTTTGGTGAGGTAACTAGTCTAGGAGAAGGAAAACTCTGAATTCAAACCTGTTAAACTGCGCTTAAAAATTGACCTTGTGTCACATCCTGCTCGAGCGGAGGGGTTGGGTAAATATGATAAAACTAAAACAAGCCAAATTTTCTTCTAATGTGGTATCCACTTAAAGGAAAACATGTCGATGAGTCTTTTCTTTTAAGGTCAGTCCGTGTCGACATGAAATACGTGTGGTATGTCTTCTATTTATTCCACTTATTTCAAGAGAAACATCTCTTTGAAAAGATGGATAAGATTGTCTGAAATAACAACACCAATACATTTGTTACTTTTAGATGCCCACTTACCAACCCAAATAGATTCAAACAAATAAATTAAAAGCAAAAAGAGAAAAACTAAAGAAAGAGTTTTCAGCGGCTCTTTTAATAAAATACTTGAAGTGTCTTATCAGTAAATCATCGCACCGAAAAGGGGACGTGTATTGAGTGACAATCTCTCACAGCAAAAGAAGACTTTAGAAAGGAGTCAAGGAAGAGGCGTTAGCTAAGGTCAGTTTTTTTTATAGGGGTTGCGTGGTCGAATGTTGACCCCAGCGATTCCAAGATGCTTTCAAGGAGATAAAATACCAAAATTAGTGTCTCATGACCGAAAACTCAAGAAGAATGTTTACCCTGTCGGCTGGGGTTTGGATGTTTCGACAAAAAGGGTAAGAACCCCTGGGTATAAAAATAATCTTAACCTAATGGTGGGGTTCAAGTCTGGAAGATGTCCTCGTGAAGTAGTAAATAATATGCTGGACTACGAGATTGTAGAAAGCGAGTTCGAATCCAATTCGTGCTAGTACGGCCACTTTCGAAAGAATAGCCCTTGGGAAAAATATGAACCCTCTTACCACCCCCAGCTATCGGTTAAATACTACCCCTCTGATTCTTCTAGATCTTTGGTATTAAACAACCCACGAAGTTTGACATGCCACAAAACAAAAAATAAATAAATAAACAAATCAAACCAAGCCTGAAGCTCTGAGGCGTGTAGATTACCCCTTCATTGCAATTACTTCCAGGTCTACTCTGGCCTCGAGTTGTAGTACCTGATAGAGTTACATATATGCGTCAAATAGATCTGTTTAAAAATTATTCGAATTCGATATTACTGTCTTCAAAGAAAAAAGAAGAGGAGGAGGGTATGGTTTTATGGCACATCAACCACTGTAGGTTATTTACTGCCAAATCTATTTTTATACATATCATCATCATCATCATCATCATCATGCTGCTAGCACGGATCCCCCCTGACCTTCTCCCACGTCTCGTCTCTATCGTCCATCGCTCTCAGGAGGTCTTCCAGACAACATCCTGTATCGGCACAGAGCTGCCGTATACAGGTTTTAGCTAGTCGTCCTACCTTTTCTCATTTGTGTGAAGTGGTCCACAAGATTATATCGTTTATGAGTTCTTCCTTACATCTCCAGCAGTGCCCCACATGTCTTATTCGTCTAACTTGGATAGTTTTCGTGATAGGTGGTAGGTGGCCGTACAGCTGTGGTTTGGTGCGGTGTTGCCTCCAGGACTTGTTCAATATTGCTCACGGCATTCATGAGTAATTGCCGTCAAGCTTTTTCTCCAAACATTTAGTTAGCGTCCATGTGCTGCATCTACATAACAGTATCGAAACGACCGCTGCTTGGAAAAAACTGTGTTTTATTATATCGGTCAGGTCTGACTTCCATATGACCGATAGCCTATCGATGAAGGGGCCGAGGTTGATGCCTCTTTGTAGCGCCGAGTGAGATTCACTCATAAGACCTTAGAGGTCTTCCTCTCTACCCCTGATTGCGTCGGACTTCAAGAAATGTTGCACCCGAATAAAAATCTTTCTCGTATTTGAATAACAGAGTCACTGGTTGTTGTTTTTTTTTTTTAATTATAATATTCAACATGTTCTATCGTGTTACTGTATCTTTCCAGACGGTATTAGTTCAAATGTGAATGTAATTGCGCAACTGGAATTCGAACTCGTTTTCCAGGATTCTGCAGTCCAGCGATTACGCCACAGAGACTTCTCTACACCTATATTATAATCACCATTCATTTACACATAGTTATATGGCACTTGGTATTCCTAACACCAATAATTTTCAAGCAATGGTTCCCAGCGGAGTAGGGCTGTAGAATATACCGACTGTACTTCAGCATAGATTCAAGACCCACCCCTACCATTGCCAAAAAGTGTCTTGTATCTGATAATGAGTCTCCAGTCTTGGAGCTTTGGAGATGTGAACTACACCATCATTACCATTAGTATAAGATCCTCTCTGGTCAGGAGTGGTAGTACCTGTTAGTGTTCCATCTATGGGTAAAATAGAATGGCCAAATCATTTACAAATGATTGTTATTATTAGTTACTTGAAACTATACAGCTGTGTGCAAATTGTTCGTATTAAATAGGGTGGTGAAAAAATAGAATTACTAATGTTAAATTGCAATACTTGTAAACATTTGACTGCGCAAACAAATGATTAATATTAGAGAGAATACTTATTGTTAGATAGAAATTGTAGCTGTTCCCCTCTAGGGCGCCATAATTTAGACATGTATCCTTCAATTAACTAATAATAATCCTCAGTAAACAATTTTAACTTCAAGGATCTATTCTTAAGACAAAGAATTTGCACGGCTATTTAGTATCATGTATTCATATCTAATACAAATAATTTTCAAACAAATCTATTTTGCACCTGGGTCGGAGTGGTCCATGGTAATAAAGGAGATTTCGTTTTGTGGAGTAACTTTGCGACTAATCTCGTTGAATTTACTATTTAACACATTTTTGATTAAGGTGCTTTATTTAATATCATATCAAATTTGGTGGTGGGGGTATTTAATGCCAAAGCTATCCTTGTAGAATAACAGTAATGGTTTGATTTAAACTTTAGCCGCAGGGAAGGGAGTTCATCCCTTTCCAAAGGGAGTTCTAATTAGTCCAAAAGTGAAAAGCGCGGCTGGAGTTCTAGCTCGCTTACCACGATATCGCAGTGCAGCACATTAAAAATCACGCCGTGGGGACTTCTGCCCCCATTTTTTTTTTTTGTACAGCAATATTTGTAAATCAAAACATGTGGTGAGGTACGTTCTTTTTTAGTTACTCTTACATGAGATACGTTAACGAATTGTTTGTTGGGAAATAAACCGAAGCAGCCACAATCAATTCAACAATAATATACCGTTGAAAAATTTAGAATAAAATAACCGACTCATTGACATATGGGCTAAAGTGTTCTCCAATGGCCTGGGAGGCTGGAGTTCAATGCCTGGTCGAGTCATACCAAAGACTCAAAAAATGGTACTTGATATCTCCTTACTTAGCATTATAAAGTACGTATCAAGGGTAAAGTGGAGCAATCCATGGAAAGGAGTAGCACCTTTATCTACACCTCGGTATTGTAGCTATTGAAAAAGGAACCTTCAGATCGCCCTCGACTATGGTCACCAACTTTTCTAACTTCACACCAGCGTTTTCTGAAGGTCTTCCACTGAACTCTGAGTGAGTGCAAGTCTCCTCAGATCTCTAGGACTCTTCCCATTATTTTAGCTGATTTTTTCTTGGCTCGTCCTCCAATGTCTAACTTTTCCAGCTACCTTACCAAGTCTTTGGGGACCGTATCAGTGCACCAATTACGATTGGTATCACCGTTAACTTCATAGCTCTTGTAGTTCTCAGGCAAGACCCAAGTACTTTTCTCTTTGTTTTCTTTGATTTTCATTATATTGTCCACCAGGACAGCAAAGTCGATTGCACGGCAGGTTCCGTTTTTTAAATTTTTTTTTTTTTTTGGGGGGGGCTATTGTTATTATCATAAAAACTGAAGAGAGGGATTCGTACCGTAGGTTCCCAGCGGAGTTGGGCTGTAGAATATACCGACTGCACTTCAGCATAGATTCAAGACCCACCCCTACCATTGCCAAAAAGTGTCTTGTATCTGATGATGAGTCACCAGTCTTGGAGCTTTGGAGATGTGGACTACACCATCATTACCATTAGTATAAGATCCTCTCTGGTCAGGAGTGGTAGTACCTGTTAGTGTTCCATCTATGGGTAAAATAGAACGGCCAAATCATTTACAAAGGATTGTTATTATTAGTTACTTGAAACTATACAGCTGTGTGTAAATTGTTCGTATTAAATAGGGTGGTGAATATATAGAATTACTAATGTTGAATTGCAATACTTGTAAACATTTGACTGCGCAAACAAATGATCAATATTAGAGAGAATACTTATTGTTAGATAGAAATTGTAGCTGTTCCCCTTTAGGGTGCCATAATTTAGACATGTATCCTTTCCTCTTTCTTGGTAGATTAACGTAGACAGTGTAAGGGAAAATTGCATAAGGACCCATATCTGTCAGAAATCCCAGAATGCAAAGTGACTTCCGCCCAGGCTAGGACCAGTTGTGACATTTGGAGGGAATTTTGTTTGTTGAGAATTGGACCTTAGTAGTTCTTTGATAATGGTTACGGTGCACAGGTAAATTTATTTTCCCAACTTTACTGTGAAATTTCTGTATTTTATATCACCCCTTATTGTAAGGATATTAATTATTAATTGTTGTTTAAATCATTTTTATTTCAATCTATATGTCTCGGTTTCGGTCTCGCTGTCACTCTCCCCCAGTCTATCTGAATATCTATCTATCTATCTATCTATCTATCTATATATATATATATATATATATATATATATATATATTGAGAGAGAGAGAGAGAGAGAGAGAGAGAGAGAGAGAGAGGGACAAACACGCAAACACACACGCAAACAGAGAGAGAGAGAGAGAGGAAATTATTTATTTAATTTCTTGTATTTGGCTTTCTATCTCTCTCTCTCTCTCTCTCTCTCTCTCTTTCTCTGTGTATACATATATATATGTATATATACACACAGAAAGAGAGAGAGAGGGGGACAGAAAGAAAGAGGATAAAATAGACAGAAAGACAAATACCAAAAATTAGATGAACATATATATATATATATATATATATATATATATATATATATATATATATATATATATCTTTGAAAGTAGAAACCAGAATTTCTACTTTCAAAAATGCAAATAAATAAACAGGAAAGAGATCTCCGTATATATATATATATATATATATATATATATATATATATATATATATATATATATATATATATATATTCCACAGCCCCCGCTTTTATATAATCTTTATATATCTGTAAATGTGGGTGGGTGGGTGTGTGCATATCTGAGTGTGTGTACTAGTATATATATATATATATATGTGTGTGTGTGTGTGCACGCGTGTATTTACAAAGATTGTATATACGCGCGTGCATTCACCAAATATATATATATATATATATATATATATATATATATATATATATACTCACGCACACATACACTCGATTGCGAACAATTTTTTAAATAAAAAAAAAGTCTTCTCCGGTTTATTTATGTTATTATTTGACAATACCGATAAAATAGACTCTGTTTACTGTCGGCAGCCCTATAGGGTTACAACAACAATAAACGTTCTTATGTTACATCTATTAAGGTTATTTTTATGTTACATTCCCAGCTGGCGTAATGCTTTTTCCAGACCGACCCCATCATCATCATCATCATCATCATTAAGTGAGAAAAAAAAAAGAAGCAGAGAATATAATTGAATAAAGGATTCGGTGATAATATAAAACCTTTTTTTATTTATTATTTAGTGTCTTGGTTATGACACCTAACTATATCTGGTGGGAAAGCTCCTGTCCTGGAGGTTGGAGAATGTGGATTACCTCTTCATTAACTAATTATCCCAGTTCAACGCAAACACGGAGTGAGAATCGCTCGTTGGGGTCTTATCGATGAGTCAAATCGAACAGTTCAATCATTTAATAAGGATTATTATTACTATTATTATTATTTAGGGTTTTTCACATCAGCGTTAGCTGGTCATCTTTTACTGGAGTTTGAGTGAGAGCAAGTCTCCTCAAGTCTCCTCAAGTCTCCAGGACTCTTCTCAGTATTCTGGCCGTTCTCAGTAATGTAGTCGCCACTCGTCCACCAACTTCCAAGTCCTCCACTCCCTTTGGGAATCCTTTCGTTACAGTTCCAAATGCACCAATTGCAATTCGTATTGCAAAGTCGACAATTTTGCAAGTTCTCTTTTTTGTTTCAAAACCATACAGATGTCTGCAAGTTATTCTAATATGAAAGCAACACTTGATTAATAGACTAACTAATGTTGATTTTGGGCAGTTGGTTTCGTTTTACGGCATATCAACCTTTGTAGGTTAGTTAATGCCAAATCCTGTTTATACATAGAAAATTAATATATATAATCTCGGCTTGGTAGAGTTTTATGGCATATCAATTATTGTAGGTTATTTAATGCCAAATCATGTTTACACATACAAATTGAATACATATAATTTAGTTTGGTGGAGTTTAATGGCATATCAACCATTGTAGGTTATTTAAAACAAAATCCTCTTTATACATATAAATTAAATATATATAATTTGGTTTGGCAAAGTTTTATGACATATCAACCATTATAGGTTATTTAATGCCAAATCCTCTTTATACAATTGAATTGAATATATATGATTTGCTTTGGTTGGATTTTATGGCATATCATCCTTTGTAGGTTATTTAATGCCAAATCCTGTTTATACATGTATGCATACATATAGAATATACATGATATGAAAACGAATGGTTTGTAGTTATCAATTTTTGAACGAATAAGTGTTCATTTGTTTGTACAAAGTGTTTGATAGGAATACTGAAAACTACTTGATTTTTTCAAACAAATGAGTGATATTGGATAAAATTAATAGTGTTTCATAAGAATACATTTAATCATCTATACTGTGTGCAAGTGTATTAAATTAATTAGTGCTTGATGAATAGTTATATAAGTAGACAATTGATTACCAATTAAGCGTATAAGTAATATCAAATAGAATTACTAAGATTTGCAATACTTGAAACCATTTAAGTGGGATAGAGTTATTTTGTTCTGGTTTTAAGTATTTTTAATAGTAATTAGCACTATCTCATCTAAAAAGTGTTACCAACAAACTATTCTCCTTAGAATTTTATATATATATATATATATATATATATATATATATATATATATATATATATATAGGTTCAATGGCCTCAAGTATTGCCAATAGTAATAATTATGTTTAATATTAATTATACGCTACATTGATCATTAATAATTAATCAAATGCATATTTAAAGGAGACAGAGTTGATTTGTTTTCATACAGATAAATGGTTTCAAGTATTGCTAATAATAATAATAGTAATATTTACTTATATATATATATATATATATATATATATATATATATAAGTAATTATGGAAATAAATACACTGTATGACGAAAGTAGAAAAAACAAAATAATCCTAAATAAATTCATCTGATTAGGATTTTTTCTACTTTCTTTATATATATATATATATATAAATATATATATATATATTCCCCTACCCCCGTATGGTTGAGTTCTCTGGCGAAGAAGTAATTGTGTTGCCATTAGCGTATATTGCAAGCCTCTTCAAATGTGAATTGAGGTCTCGGTAGCCGTTGAACGGATGTATGTAAACAATTGTAATTGTGATTCATAACCGTTTAACATTTACTTCGCACCTCGTGGCTGAATGGTTAGAAGCTTGGCTTGGCGTTTGAGTCAACCGGGTTTCGATCCCAGCTACGGGAAGCTACTGTCTAGCCACACTGATGAGTTCTGATAGTACGAAACAGATCTGTCTGTGGATGACTATATATATATATATATATATATATATATATAACTCAATTTGATATGTTATAGAACATGAACCATTCAAAATAATTATTTGGATTATTTCATATTAGTAGCAGCAATATACAGTGTCATTCTGGCAATGTCTGCGTAAAATATGTATGATTATCTTAATTAGATATCAATAGTATCTCCTTTTCAATTTAGGAAGGACTCAAGGACCGGAAACAGAAATCTTCAACGGCCTCTTTCATCAATATCATGATGTCAACAGTTTCAAAATGACAAACACGAAGTCTGGTTTTGATTCAGAGGAATGAGAGGGTTAGTGAAGCGGAATAACCAAATTCACAGAAATTAAAATAGATTATATCCTGTATATAAAAAAAACTAAGTATTTTACCATAGAAAAGCAGGGACAAACAGAGGAAAAGCATTGTCAGTGGTTAAGAATTTATCTAAGAACTACAGACGGATATAGATCTCTAATGTATAAATTACATAATGAATATTGGACTAATACCCCTGAGAAAAGTATGAACCCCTTTATCCCCCACAAGCTAGGGGTTAAATATTATCACTACTCTTCTTCAGCAAAGATGAATGGATATGTTATCAAACAGACTCTGTACCGAACCATTAGAAAAAGGAAAAGTATTGCCAATGGTTAGAAATTAATATAAGGTCTTTTGACGAAAATAGACCTCTTATACAAATTGTATAAGGGAAATACATTGCTAAGAACTTTACAATAGAAATGCACTAAAAACGGTGAAAAAGCATTGTCAATGGTCAGTAATTAATAGAAACACCAAAGATAGATATAAGTATTTTATATAGATTATATAATGCAAATGTATTGCAAAAGATTTTATTATTGAAATTAATAGAAAATCAGAAATAAAATAAAAACTTTTGCTTGAGGTAAAGATTTACCGGACGTTCTTCAGTTATTTTTTACACCTATAGTAGTAGTAAGGTTGGCCACTGTAGTTGAGGGCAACCCGAAGGCTCCCTTTTCAATAGCTACTACACCGAGTTGTAGTGGGGGCGCTATTCCTTTCCCTGGATTACTCCACTTTACCCTTGATACGTACCTTATAGTGCTGAGTGTTAAGCAAGGATGTATCAAGTACCATTTTGTAAGTCTCAACCTGGAATTGAACCCCGGTCTCCCGGACCATTGGCGAACCCAGTGTAAATGACTATATCCACTAGTTGAAAAAGTTCCTTCGTCCTATCTCTGAAATAGAAGGACTTGTCCTCATTTATTTGTCCGAAATCAAGATGAAGAACTTGACCACAATGAACTCTTGAACATATTATTATATGTTTCTCCTTTTTCCAAGAAGTAAGTGCTATCGACTGCAAGATGACGTAAATTATATTTGGCAAGGACTTGTGAGCAATGTCCATTTACAAGTTTGCCTAATTCAGAAAACGCCAGCTAGCGCCACCTGTTGTGACGTAACAGCACTTATGTTATTACCAGAGAGAGACCTCGAAGAAAGGAAATCATTACAGCCAACACAATTTACAATATTTCAAGACTGAGCCGACAGAACATGTACTGCAGCCTATCTATCTATCTATCTATCTATCTATGTCACTCTCTCTTTCTCTCTATGTCTCTCTCTCTCTCTCTCTATATATATATATATATATATATATATATTGTTATAAATCTGTTGGGTAATGACTGAACTGTGGCCCTGAAGTTCGAAAGTTCGAACTCCAGTGGCACTCTTAGGATTTGTTTGTTTGTTTGGTTCTTTTTTTGGTCTCATAGTCTTTTGATAGTTACCCGCTTATCCCCCACCCCAGCTTTGGTTTAGATATTAGCACTACCGTTCTCCAACAAGGATTTATTTGACATTGAATAACCTAGGAAGGTTGATATGCTATAAAACAAAAAACCCGTACCTAATGAATTTTTAAGGCTTTTTTTTTTTTTTTTTTGCTGTAACCGAATTATTGGGATGACGAACCATTTTAGCAAAAATTCTTCTAATATAACGTGACCCTAGATTTTCCCGGGGATGAAAGTGAAATTAGTTTCGAGCCTATTCATCTTGTGGGAGCCGAGTTATGGGTACTATTTGGGGTTTCCCAACTTGCGAAATTGCAAAGTTATGTCTCTTTAATGTATACTGCTTTATTTTCGTCTCTTTAAACAAATGTTTTCTATACAACTTTTATAAGAAAGCCGTTTAAAAAAAATTAATAACTAGAAAATTCTTAAATGTTTTCTCATATTTGTTTCATTTAACACCTATACGAAACTTTATTTTGATATATATTTTCTAAAATGCTCTTCCCAGTATATATATATATATATATATATGCATGTATAAAATAAATTCGATTGATTAATAAACCGATTATTAATGAATCAGTTTTGAAGAAATGCATTACGAAATATTTCTTTGTATTCTGTCTAATATGATGGTTAATTTCTCCACCTGAACAACACTCTGTAGCCTCTCTCTCTCTCTCTCTCTATATATATATATATATATATATATATATATATATATATATATATATATATGTCGGTGTGTGTGTGTGTGTGTGTGTGTGTGTGTGTGTGTGTGTGTGTATCATATTGGTTGATGAGTACAAAGGCGAGAATCTGATAGTAGCCAAACGGCGTTGACGACGATATTCTAAGATATATCCAGATATATTTTACCGAATACTTTCATACGGACAGGATATGACACAAGCTCAATTTTTAAGTGGAATTTAATAGTGTTGAATACAGAGTTTTCCTTCTCTTAGAATTTTGCCGAATCAAGGCTTATAAACCAAGTCTGTCCTATAATTAACCTATAGCTGGAAAGAGAACTGTCGGATTCATACCCTTGCCAAGGGTCAAAGCGCAATGGTAAATGCAACAAAATTCTGAAGCATCTTACGAAATAGATGTATCAGTATTATCAAGGAACGCTGTTAAAAAGAAATCCTAACAGCTTCATTGGTCATCTTGTATTTTTGTATTCTGTTCATCCTATATCAGCGGTGCCCACTTTATCAATCGTGATCGATATTTACATGGATTTCTCACGGCTCACTTGGCATCCATGCCGAGTGGGTGATTCAGTGTTAATAGCCTGGTCCCAGTAGACTTCCAGCTTAACAGAACTAAGTTTATTGCAGGTGCCTGAGGCGCCAGTGAAGAGGGATATCAATCCTTCCCGATTCGTGCCTTGCCCTCACTATATAGTTATTTCATGTTACTGGGAAGTCCGATAAATCCTGATCGACCGGTAGATTTCAAAGCTAGTGCGAGTCGATCACATGCTATTAAATATATATATATATATATATATATGTATATGTGTGTGTGTGTGTTTGTGTGTGTGTGTGTGTGTGTGTGTGTGTGTGTGTGTGTGTGTGTGTGTGTGTGTGTGTGCGTTTGTCCATCATCTTATCCTTCCTTTGGCAAGTGCCGCGCTTGATTGACATACAAGGCAGCCAGTCTGCTGTAACTAAAAACTTTGTTCATTCACCATGTAAAAAAACGCGCGGGCTTCTGCAAAACAACAAAGAGTGAAGTAACAATAATTCAATTGTATTGTGCCGTAAGGGTTTTATGCAGTAATACAAGGTTCACAAACATATGTTGTATATATAGTGATATGTATATACTCAGCACATATAATGATGAATATATTTAGCATGTTTTAAAACAGGTAAATAAATTCACCTGGTCATTTTAAAAGAGGCTCGCATGCCGAAAAAGAGTCCTATATTATTGGCTTTCGTGTATCGTGTGTTAAAAAGTGACAGAAATAAAATGGAGATGTAAG
>CAUZXS010000378.1:82500-83874 GCA_963585895.1 Sepioteuthis lessoniana
TTTCAATTCTGAATTGTTCGACAACCAAGCCTCAACTGTATATATATATATATATATATATATATATATATATATATATGGCTGTGTAAATATATATATATATATATATATATATATATATATATATATACATATAATGATACTTTTTATCATTAAGGGTTTTGGGATTATTGCCTTCATCTTTATTGTTATTTATACAACCTTTCGCCCAATTTGTCCTCCGGCCTTCTTCAAGTGTTTATCGAACTCGGGAACCTACTCGGAACTTCGAACTACGTCCTTTATTAAATTCACGGGGGTCGCCTGTTCTGATTCCGTTAGCCGGATACATAGCGTAACAGTTATAGGCGTTGGTTCCCTATGCTTCTAAGGAGACAATTATATGGAGGTTGCAGGTTCAATCCTAACTGCAGGTGAGTAACAATACAGAAATACTTAACACTTGTACCCGGTTATGCCTAACGGAATCTGAACAGTCGAATCCTGTGGGTTCAATAAAGGACGTAGTTTGAAGTGGATTAATCCAGGGAAAGGAGTAACGCCCTCCCCTACATCTCGGGGTAGTAGCTATTGAAAAGGGGGCCTTCAGGTCACCCTCGACAAGGTTGCCAAGTTTACTTAGTTACCTTTCTTAAGAGTATTAGTCTGGAATTCGAAATTGCTCAGTTCGGGGCCGTAGTTCAACACTTTAGTCAAAATGATACTCCCCAAAATATACTTTATTCATACATTTTTCGTTTGGTTTGTTTGGTATAGTTTGGTTCAGTATTATGGCATATCAACAATTGTAGGTTATTTAAAGCCAAATCCTCTTAATACATATGTCTTAAATAAATAGGGCTTGATTTGGTTGGGTTTTATGACATATCAACCATTGTAGGTTATTTAAAGCCAAATCCTCTTAATACATATGTCTTAAATAAATAGGGCTTGATTTGGTTGGGTTTTATGACATATCAACCATTGTAGGTTATTTAAAGCCAAATCCTCTTAATACATATGTCTTAAATAAATAGGGCTTGATTTGGTTGGGTTTTATGACATATCAACCATTGTAGGTTATTTAAAGCCAAATCCTCTTAATACATATGTCTTAAATAAATAGGGTTTGATTTGGTTAGGTTTTATGCCATACCAACCATTGTAGCTTATTTAAAGCCAAATACATTTTAAGCAGATAAACACTCCTATTTTAAACAATTCAGTTTAGCATAATTACAGGTTTAAATGGCGAAAACATTTCTATTCCTAATTCCTAGCTATTCAGTTTAGAATAAATACACTGTTTAGTTGCAATTGACCCATAGATATGACCATCTCTGGTGCTACCAGTCCGGGCAAAAGTGGACCTGGGAGCGATGGCAATAAAGGGGT